>JAWWMW010062096.1:0-16566 GCA_035048345.1 Echeveria elegans
GAGATGTGATATGGTAAGGTTTTTTTGATGCTTACAACTTGTTGTGTGAAGTCAATGAGATTCTCTATCGACAAGGTTCATTATTTTTCAATGGCTACTCTTTCGACAAGCGTGCTCAAAGGGTTGTAGTCATGGGGACCAATCATATTTCATATGCCTCTTTGATTAGCATTTCCACGGAGAGGATCCAATACTATAAAGACCACCAACAAAAAAACTTGAAATCAGATTTGGAAACTCATAGCATATGTGAACATGTAACAACCTAGCAAGTGAAGCCGGTATATAAACGATCATAGTAGGGGTTGATCAACATTTGTGATGAGGCAATGATACTTATAGAAGCATCATCTCCAATCACAAAATACATCTAGGTAGCCAAAATACTAATGACTTTCCTGGTAGGCTTTAGTAGTTAAGACTTACAACACCAACAAAAAGAAAAAAAATAAGAATACTAGTTCTCATGCAATAGTTTAAATTAGGGATGCACAAGGACCGCAAAAAGTCGCGGACCGATCGAAAGATCTACGCGGGTCGGTCTGCGGTCCATATATTTCGCCTTTCGCGGTCTTCGGGTCGGTCCGGTCTAAATCCGGCAATCCGCGGTCTGGACCGACAAGGCCGACTAGTTTAAAAAAAAACGTAGTTAAGACTTAAAGACTAAAGTTACGTAAACTGTTTAACGTTTAACAAATCAAAAAGTAATTAAAAACAAAACCGAAATACCAAACGTACATCAAAACCCTCTGACTCGACTCTCCGACACCGACAGACCGACGAGACGAGTAGACGACCGCGCCCTCCCTTTCGACTGATGCTTCTCTTCCGCCCGTTGAGCGCCGATGCCTCTCTTCCTCGCGACCCGTCCTCGCCTTTGTTCAGGTTTGTTCTTTCACTCTTTGTTCTGGTTTTTTAGCTTATAATTTTGTAGTCTGTTCAGAGACATTGGCCATTGTTGCATCAGTTGCTTGGGAGTTGAGATTTGAGGAAGAGTTATTACATGATGTTTGATGAGGATAGGTTATGGAAATTGGAAAGGTCATAGCGTCCTTTTGCAAAATTGAACAAGGAAAGTTTTTGTAAAAATACTATTTTTTTTAACAGGGAAAGCTTTTGTAAAATTGAATAGGGAAAGTTTTTGTAAAACACACTGTTTTTTTAATAGGCAAAGCTTTTGTAAAAAAATTCACTTTTTGCGGTCTTTTGCGGTTCGGATCGAGATCGGACCGACTTTTACCGATCTCAATCCCGATTCGATATGCGATCCAGCTTTTGAAAATTTTGCGATCTTGCTATCCGGACCGATCATGCATCCCTAGTTTAATATTAGGCCATGGAGTCCTAATAGAGAACCCAAATCCAGCCGGGCATCTAGCTTCACTTTGGTACTTACGAAGAGGTGGGTAAAATATTTGCATGTATATTGATAGGGTTAATTATCGGAAATCATCCGTAAAATACGGATTTTTTCAATAACCACCCGTAAAATGTGATATTACCAATTACCATCCATTAAAATATTTTTTACCAATACCCACCCGTTAAAAATTTTATTTACCAAAAGCCACTCAAATGAATTTTAAAACACCCACCTATTTACAATTTATTAAAAGAAATTCATTATAAAATAGCAAAAAAACTTCAAAACATGCCAAACTTTGGAAAATAAACATTAAAAAGTCACTCATTTATTTTTAAATTTATTAAAACAATAATGATTTAAAAATAGTTTTCTTTTGATTTACTTTAATATTTTTTACAATTTATCATAAAAATTCATAAAAATTATTTAAATTTTAAAAATGTAGTGAATAAGTAATACTTGTTTTGCTAAATTTGTTGAAAAAAATTTGAATTTTTTTAAGACTTTATTAGGTTTATTTTTTTATTTTTTTCAAAACTATTGAATTTCCCCTATAAATAGTTTACACAGGTAACAAAAAATGAAAAAATGAGTCAAAAAAATTCAATATTTTTAATAAAATAATCAAACCGAATACCAAATACCCATCTATTTTATGATATTTTTTTATTTATTTTTATGCATTATTTTGATGAAGTTTTAAAAACATAATTAAATTATAAAAAATATAAGTTCAATTTAAATTATTTATTTAAATCAAGAATAAGTGAATGAATTTTTAATGCTTGTTTTTCCAAAGTTTTTAATTTTTTTTATTATTTTATAATGAATTTCTTTTAATAAATTGTAAATGGGTGGGTGTTTTTAAATTCATTTGGGTGGTTTTTAGTAAATAAAAATTTTAATTGGTGGTAATCGGTAAAAAATATTTTAATGGATGATAATTGATTATATCACATTTTACGGGTGGCTACTGAAAAATTCGTATTTTACGGATGGGTTCCGGTAATTAATCATTTTTTAATATTATTTTTAGGGTTAATTACAGAAAAAGATCCCAATCTGTACCACTTTTTTCATATGGCACACCTCCATTTTGTTTTCACACTTAAATACCTTCATGTTTCTTCCGTTTTTAATTAGACATCCTTTATAATTTTAAAAACTTTAGGGATCAGATTGAAATGCAAAAAATACAATCCAACTCTTCATCTTCCTCCTCCTCCACCACCCCCTCCTCCACCCTCTCTTACACCACCACCACCACCTCCTCCTCCACTACCACCACCACCTCCTCCCTCCTCCTCCACCACCACTCATCGTCCACCTCCACCACCACTCCTCGTCCACCTCCACCACCAAGAAGGAGCGAAGAGGAGGAAGAGGTGGCGGTGGTGGTGGGGTGGTGGTGGTGGTGGTGGCGGTGGTGGTGGGGTGGTGGTGGTGGTGGTGGTGGTGGTGGAGGGGGTGGTGGTAGATGAGAAGGAGGGAGGAGGAGGGGGTGACAGTGGTGGTGGTTGTGGTGGTGGAGGAGGAAGATGAGGGGTTGTATTATTTTTTTGCTTTTTTAATCTAACCCCTAAAATTTTTAAAATTACGAAGGGTGTTTAATTAAAAATGGCAAAAATATGAAGGTGTTTAAGTGTGAAAATAAAACGGAAGGGTGTCATCTGAAAAAAATGGTAGAGATAGGGGTATTTTTCAGTAATTGCCCCTTATTTTTGTTTATGTTTAGAGTAAACTACGAAACTGTCAGTATTATGAACAATTTTTTATTATTTTGGGTGGCTTTCGGTAGACTTTGAGTTCTTACTCGTGATTATGGATAATTTCAAATTTTATGAGTGGTTTGAGGTCCGACTTTCACGGATAATTTTGGATATTTTCCCTTATAATTATCAGTACCGTCTCTGCTACATATTTCTTAATAAAAATTGAGCCTTTTCAGTGATGATCAAATTTGAAGATTGTAATGGTAATTTTTTTTTGTAGATGAAATTTTAAGAAGTTTGCAAGTTTTGAGAAATTTGTAGCAAATTAGAAGAAGTCCACCCATCGTTCCGACGTAAATGCAGAGGAACAGACGCTTGTTGTCTCTTCCGATTCTGGTGTCTTCGATCGATGTCTCCAACTTAGACAACCTTAACCCGACGATATTTTTTTGAAAAGGCATTTCTCGCATTGCTTTCAAAATCTTTTAGAAATTCATTTTTTTCGTGTCTTCATTCGATTCATCTCAAACTTTCCAATGTTTCTTATTTTTAATTTTAAATTTTTAATTGATTAGGTCGGATCCGTGTGGTCTGTGTAAATTTAAACTTAAGATTTAAATGTAAGGACAAAATCAGAAATCGCTATGCAAACATTGCAAGGCTGCATGTGAGAGCCGAATATATGTACAAATAAATTTTTAAAGTTCGTGTAGTAGTGTGTAATGTGGGATAAAAAGCGTTTAAAATAAATAGTATTTTGGGTCTTGACTTATATTAATAATAGATTGATAATTATTTTTAGAGCCAAAAATAAAAACGAAAATTCATGTTTTGAATCTTTGTCTGTTCAGTCATCATCATATTCTATTATATATATTTAAGTAAATTTGATCCCCGTAAAAAGTAAAACTACGAGGAGGGATATATAATTTTCGAAAAGTTTATTCCGGTGTTGGGTCGTAAAAGTACAACGTATTAAAGTTAGAGATTCGCACGGACTCGGTCTCTTCGTGTCTCTCTAGGGTTTCTGACAACACCTTTTTTTCAGTTCACGACTCATCCTTCGCTTCCTATTCAATTCCCCCAACCATGATGCAATCCGGAAACGGCGTCGCTCCTCTGCAGATGACTCAGAACCAACAGTATCAGCCGCCACAACAACAACAGCAGCAGCAGTGGATGATGCCGCCGCAGCAGCAGCAACAGCAACAGATGTGGAATCAGCAGCAACAGATTCCTCCTCCTCCTCAGCAACATCAGCAGTACGCTCATCAACCAGCTAATCCTGATGAGATCCGCACTCTTTGGATTGGAGATCTTCAGTTCTGGATGGATGAAGCCTATGTTTTTGCATGCTTTGCTCAGACTAATGAGGTACATATTTCTATATATCATGTCTTTTTGAAAATTGTGATTCATAATTAGGATTTATAAAGTTGCTATTTTTTGTGTAACTTGATGTGATGATGCTATGCAATTTGGCGGAAACGGGAGCAATGTTTATAATTTTTTTTCCTAAATGGGGGGTTTTGCATGTTGCAGGTTGCGAATGTGAAACTGATTAAGAACAAGCAGACAAATCAGATGGAAGGTTATGGATTTGTTGAATTTTTGAGCCGGGCAGCTGCAGAAAGGGTTTTGCAGACCTATAATGGTGTTCAGATGCCAAGTTCTGAGCAGACTTTCAGGCTTAACTGGGCGTCATTCAGTTCTGGGGATAAGCGCAATGATGATACTCCTGAATATAGTATCTTTGTGGGAGATCTCGCTCCTGATGTCTCTGATTATCTTTTGCAAGAGACATTTAGACAGCACTATCCCTCTGTAAAGGGTGCGAAAGTTGTGACGGATAAGATGACAGGAAGACCCAAAGGTTATGGTTTTGTTAAGTTTGGAGATGAAAGTGAACAGCAGCGGGCTATGACTGAGATGAATGGGCAGTTATGTTCTTCAAGAGCAATGAGAATTGGTCCTGCTGCAAATAAAAATGTGCCTACAGGCCAGCAATTTCCCAAAGGTAAGAATTAAGACTTTCTTCTTATTCTGCGTGTTATCCACCTGATTCAATTTTTTTAGTCCTATTTTTCCTTTACATGTCCAACTATTTTATCCGCGTTTTCCTGTATCTATATGCTGTGACAGGTGGTCTTGATTGCTTCTGCCTTTTGTTGAGGATTTTTCAATTTGGTGTAGCTCTTTCTATTGAACAATTTGCGTTTTAGAACGAGTGCTTTTCGTGTACTATCGTTTAATTAGCGCATGACTGATCAACATATTTAAACATGGTTATATTTTTGAATCCCATAATTATCATAACTAGGATGTCAAACTTTGTTCTAACATCTTGTATTGGCCCCAAAATTGACTTAAACAGAGTTGGAATCTCATTAGTGCGTATCAGTTTAACTGTTGTTTTAGTCATTCTCTACTTCAGTTTTTTTTATTTGTTTAATTTGCTCAGCTTTCATACATTTGATTTTGTTGTGAAGTTTCTTTACAATGTACTCCGAGTCCTTGTTTCACCTGATTCATATTGAGTCATTCTGTCTCCCATGTACCTGCCATTTTTACAGACCTTTCATTCATTTTTTTAGTAAGTTAATGTTTACTTCTGGACTTCTAAGGATTGTTGTGGACTCTATGTATGCTTCTCTATTGATGTTAGCATAGTGTAAGATGATATTTGTCTGAAAGTCTTTGGTAGTGAATTCCTTGACAGTGACAAATGTACCCCATAGATATTAGGAACCATTGGTGTGTTTACATTCATTGGTTTTATTTACATTTATTTTCATTGCAGTTTCTTACCAAAGTAACCAAGGAAATCCAAGCGAGAATGATCCAAATAATACTACCGTGCGTACTTCTTTATTTCCTTTCTTGTTTGAGAAGTTGGTTTAGGCATATGTATATGATGCTTTGTCTACCATTGCAGATATTTGTCGGCGGTCTGGATCCCAATGTTTCCGAGGATGAATTAAAGCAACACTTTGGGAAGTTTGGAGAAATTGTCCATGTGAAAATACCAGTAGGCAAAAGATGTGGGTTTGTTCAGTTCACTGAAAGGTGTGAAAATTTCCCGATTTATTCTATTGTTTTTTTGTGTGTTTAATGTGGTTGATAACACATCGTATCAGGATTTTATGGTTGATTTTGTTTTTTCAGGATTTGTGCTGAGCAAGCCCTGAATTTGCTGAATGGGACTCCGCTGGGTGGTCAGAGTGTTCGACTTTCTTGGGGTCGCAGCCAGTCTAACAGACAGGTAAGTTCTTGATTACTGAACAGCCATTGAACGACTGTCTCGTACGTATTCGTTTCGTTGCTCAAAGTATATTGTCTTCCTCAGAACCCATCTGCTGGAGCTGCTCAGCTTCAAGCTGACCCAAGCAGTTGGAATAATGGGTATTTCGGTTATGGAAATGGATATGAAACCTATGGATATCCGCCTGCTGCGCCTCAGGATCCCAGTATGTATTATTCAGGTGGATACTCTGGATATGGGAACTATCAGCAACCCCCGCCTCAGCAGGTTCGCTGTTGATTTGATTATTAAGTTCTTTTGCTTTTTCTTCAATGCCATCTGATCAGCCTTCAGTAATTTTCTAATTAAGCTGTTGCGTTTTACAGTAGCGCTGTTTTGTACCCACCCAAACTCAGAGCTCTAATGCGAAAGGCATTTGACCAAGAGCAATTACGGTTCAGTTTACCATCAGATCCTTTTGTGCCATGATTGCCGCTAGCAACCCTGGTGGCGGACAGAATCAGACTTATGTTTCCGGATTTTGTTATTTATATTGTGCTGCTATTTATGGTTTGGCTTGATCTCAGATTGACATGTAAGATTCCTAGTAGTGCTGATACTAGATTTTTATTATTGCTGCAACATTTTGTATTAGCCTTCTATGAGTATGCATTCACTTTTTCTTGCTCAAACCTATTCTTCATTCTTCAACCATTGCCAAGTTGTAATGCACTACAGCTAACTAAAGACCTCTCTGGTTTTCATTTCACTAACTGTGATTACAATCCCTTTACAAGAGTATAATAGAACACAGAGAACCGCTAGCTATTCTTTGGATACCTCCCACTCAGCAAGTCGCTTTTTCGCATTCTCGACCTGAAAATGGGTCATGAGTGAAATTCCAGTAACTTTACTTAGAACCTTTGGTGCCATTTATGGGGATTGAACCCTTAACCTTTGATTCAAGAGAAGTGTTCACACATACTTAGAACCTATACATTTAGAAAGAAAAGTACCTCTTTGGTCCAATTTGTTCGAACAATGATACACGACAAAATAGCAGTTTGTGCAAATCTACCAGCTATCATCCCTGACCACAACCCCTGTAAAGTATCCAAACAAGCATATTATACACCATAACTTATAAAATGGTTGCCAACATGCACCGAGGCTTTGCAGACCTTGACGCCGTATTGGAAGTGAAAGCCGAGGAGACAACCCAGAGGGATACCAATTATGTAATAACATCCAATATTTATGTACGCAACAAATGCTTGCCATCCAGATCCAACAGCCACACCTGAACTAAGAAAACTAGAGTTCTATTTTCGATCGAAAAAAAAAAAGCGTTAGTTAAAAAAAGTGTGCAAGATTTATTTACCTGACACAATGGGAGCAACTCCATTCAGAATTATGACAATGGCTAAGAAGGGACTGAGTTCAGCCACGGCTTTGGACATGACCGTTCCGGTAGTGAAAATGTAGCTAAGTTGATGGCGAAGACAAAGTGCTACGATGGCTAGGAAAATTGAGATTATGGAAGAGCTTAGAATGGCTATCACCACAGAGAAAGGTGCAGCCTTGGGATGACCTCTACCTAGCTCGTTGCTGACTCTCACACTTCAAGTTTTGGAAAAAAATTATATTTAAATTAGATACAATTTTTTTTTGGATGAATTGATGAATGCAATCAACAGAAGTACCTGACTGCCGCACTGAGGCCAGCACAGATCATGTATGCCCATCCTGATACAGTCATGCTGCATGAATCATGGATAATAAAACTCAGACTACCGGCATTAAAAATCAGCATTTTATGATTACTCGGATACACAATATTGTTCAACTTACCAGATGGACAAGGAACCCAGGGCAATTTCTGCATTTTTGAATTTTCCAGTAAGTAAGACGAGTATTTGAAAATACCACATTTCTAAGCAAAGCATGACACCCGAGGAGACGGACAGTTTGAAAAAACTCCACATTCCTGCAAAGGCCTCGAAACTGAACCCATTCCAGGTATGCCTGCAACTCTTGCTGCGGACAATGTACACAAACTGGCCAATCACCCCAACCCACCAGGAGAAACTAACCACCATAGACGCAGCCAACAAACCAAATTGAAATTTTAAGATCAGCAGCCAGCTCAGACATAAGTGCAAGGCAAGTGTAGCGGCTGATATGTAGGCACTTGGTGCAACGATACTTTGAGCCTGCAAGAATTTTTGAATAGGAAAATTGGCAGCATAAGCAAAGATTTGAGGGATTAAGCCATAGATGTAAAGTGAGGCCATTGATGCAATTTCTCTAGATTGCCCGAGTAGGATTAGAATGGGCTTGGAGAATATATAGATGATCATAAGTGGCAGGCTTATCAGCATTAGCATAATTGTCGATCTTTGCAGATAAAGGCCTAGCATCTCATACTTATGTGCACCATAAGCTTGTCCGCATAACGTCTCAACTGCACTGCCCATCCCTAGCTGCATATAATCAAGCCAGCATCACCCACAGTTGATACATATAGATGACATGTTCAATAGCTGTTAATTTCATAATTGGAACTGGAATTACCATGACGCCGTAGGCAAATACTTGTATCCCAGTGTTACCTAACGCTGCAGCAGCCAGCTCCGTGTTGCCTAGATGGCCACAAAACATTTGAGTTGACATGGAAATTATGTTGGTTATCAAGTATACCACCACCGCAGGGACTGCTAGTTTGAAGAGTGTCGCAAGTTCGACCACGATGGCCTCACGGATACGAGCACCATAAGACTTACGGGCGTCTGATAGAATTTCCTCCAGCCTAGAACTCACACCGCAAGATGATCTCCATGCGTCACCTTCCCTATACTGATCACCATTTTCCGTCCTTCCTTGAGCCATCTTTGAGCATACAACCTCACCTTCCCAACATTTGAAAGATGGGTCACATTTATAGATACCATTCTAACTGTGACACCATCTGATGCTTTTTTAAAGCTTGAGTGACACATCTTCCGATACCGACAAGCACTCAGATCAGTGACTTTAAGGTTTGAGCACATTTAAACATGCAGATTCTTTGAGCACCACCGATGGACTTACATGAGTACAATCCATTTCCAAACGAGACAAGATCGCTCAATCAGATCATTCAAATTGCATCACAAAGCATAGATGCTGACAATTGGCACACTCTCCATACCAAGAAGTATTCTTTCTCGGATGCCATTTCTGCTAGTTAGCAAAAACGTGTCCATGTACATGTACGTGTAACAATTACAATTGTACAAATGCTTGCTCCCATCCACACCCTACTGCCACTCCCACTCTTGTAATGGCTCATCTCATGCAGCCCATCATCATCAAGTATCCCATTTAACAGAAAAAGGGAATGTTTTTGGCAATTGGGATATAGATACATCGCTGATGTGAAGCCAGCCCACAGCTATCAAGCCCAGACCCAGAATGTCTTGTTACTAGAGCTAAAAGAGCAAAGATGTATGTTATACATTAGGGTTTATTACCGGAAACCATCCGTAAAATATGAATTTTTTCAAGAGTCACCCGTAAAATATGATATTACCAATAGCTACCCATTAAAATATTTTTTACCAATAGTCACTCATATAAAAATAATCACTTCAATAAACACCCACCCATCGAAAAATAATTCATAAAAAATAACAAATAAACTCAAAAATATTGGAAACTTTCCAATTTTGCCCTACTTGCAAGTTTTAGTTCCAGTTTTGCCCCACTTATAAAAAAAGTTCTAATTTTGCCCCATTTTTTTCTAATTATGCTTAATCATTCCAAGTCACCAATTAAACCTAATAAACATGCATACATGGCGCCTATATGGCACCACCACCAAAATTAATGCTTATGTGGCATTAATCATATCTACGTGACGCCTACGTGGCATTAAAAATTAAAAATAATTAAATCACAATATTAAAAATAATTTTTTATTTTTGATTGTTTATTTTTGATTATTTATTTTAAAAATTAAAAAATTGAAAATAAACAATCAAAATTTAAACAATAAAAAAAACAAAAATCAATCAAAAATTTAAATTTTAAAAAACAAAAATACAAAATAAACAATCAAAAATTCAAAATTTAAATTTTTAAAATTTAAATTTTAAATTTTTTTCAGTTTACTCCGACAATTCCGATTTACACATTACAGAGCTCATAATTATGGTAGTCCCACAAGATTATTTATAATAGTTTTCGTAAGAATGAATTGGTTTAGATTATTCTACGTTGTGTTTCGAATAGTATTCGACCGATACTATTCGAACCAAAAATCAAAAAATTATGAACAATAAAAAATTAAAATAAATAATAAGAATAAACAATCAAAAACAAAAAATTATTTTTAAATTTTTGATTTTTAAATTTAAATTTTTATTTACATTTTTTTAATTTTTAATACCACGTAGGCGCCATGTAGACATGATTAATGCCACATAAGCATTAATTTTGGTGGTGGTGCCATGTAGGTGCCACATAGGCGCCACGTAATCATGTTTATTAGTTTTAATTGATGACTTGGCAAGAATAGTCATAATTAGGGAAAAGTGGGGCAAAATTGGAACTTTTTTATAAGTGGGGCAAAACTGGAACTAAAACTTGGAAGTGAGGCAAAATTGAAAAACAATTTTTTGTTTCATAACTTTAGAATAAATAACAAATAACAAATAAACTCAAAAATATTCAAAACTTTAGAAAATAAATAGAACAAAACCGATCATTTAGTTTCATATTTAACAAAAAAAATTATGCCTTAAGAATATTTTTGTATAAATTTAATTCGATATTTTACAATTTGACTAAATTTTAGCATAAAAATTTATCAAAAATATGAAAAAATTGTTTAATAGTTTTCAATTACTGTTTTGAACATCTCTGAATTTTAACATAATTTTATAATTTTATTTGTTATTTTTTATTGAACAAATTGTTGATGGGTGGGTGTTTATTGAACTGATTATTTTTATATGGGTGGCTATTGATAAAAAAATATTTTAATGAGTGTCTATTGGTAATATCACATTTTACGGGTGGTTATTGGAAAACCCGTATTTTACGGGTGGTTTTCGGTAATTAACCCTATAAATAGAAATATAAACAACAAATGGGACAGTAAAATAAAGAAACATACGACCTAAACTGGTCGTTTGAGCAGACCAACTGGAAGACCGTCCTCACCATCCACCTTTTATCTCAGTCAATGAAGTCCTAACAATTATGCTAAGGGAATGTTTTACTACACTTAAAACTCCAACCGCTAGCAACAGGGTACCTACATTGTATTTTCTCATGCCATGTAATTTTCTGCACACTAAGTGAACTCAAAAACAAAACAAAAAAGTTTAGAGCCTTACCCCAAAAAAAGGTACTGGAATGACGAATAAACCCAATCAACGACACTAGATCACATTGATGGCTAAGAGATGCCATATACTTGCTCTGCAAGTCCAAATCTGAAAATTTAACCAATGGAAACTTTACAAACGGAGTTAAAACTTGTAACTCAATCGACAAACTATGTATGTCAACATGACAGTGACACTCTATCCTTGCTTGTCCATGAACTACTGATAACAGACCGTATGTGTCAGCAGATCATATCAAATCCAACCCGAGAACATTACAAAAACTGAAATAAAACCAACAATAAGACCCTTAATGTTATCCCAAAACCTCATTCTGAACTAACTCGAAATGAACTTAATAAACTCATTCTGAACTGACTTGAAATGAACTTAGTCATCCCAAACAACGAAACAACAACTACGATAATACTTGTGGCGGCGACCTCAATATTCATGACGTACCTTTAAGATGAAATATTGAAGAGACAAAATGGGGTTTTCCCCAGTACGCAAAGAACGCAGATGAACATGCACAGATGCATAAACACCAATAGACTCATCCCACGAAAAGATTTGATTCCACAACCCCCAACTCACATAACCCTGTATTGGAAATCCAAAAGAGAAGAAGATTAAAAACATAAAAAGTGAAGAGAAGAAAGAAAGAAAGAAACCAAAGACTGTAAACCCTCTTGTTCTAGGTTTTTGCACAGTTCTAAAAGGACAAGTGTCCTACCCCATTCCAAGTTTTGTAATTCACAAAGAAATCGGATGAACATACATAAACTAATAAACCAATAATCATACCGGATCAAGAATCTATGCCATAACCCCCTATCTCATGAACCTGAAATTGACATGCTAAAGAAATTCAGATTGGGAAAAGTAAAAAGGAGAAGAGAGGAAATGCAAGCCAAGAATTGAAATAGATCTCGAACAAATAGAAGTAGCAGTTACACACTGAAACAACAATAACTACGCAGTAATGAATCAAGCTCACCTTGAAAATGAGACATGCTTGGTTAGTAATTTAGAAAAAGGTAATTTAGAAGACCAAGATCGACTTTGTCACAGAACAATAATAACTATGCAGTATGCTTGGTTATTGACCGAGATTGACTTTGTCATAGAAAAAGGTAATTTAGAAGACCAAGAATGATACCCGAACTCGGTTCGTACCGTTGAATGACCTGCAAGTTCATATACCAAATAAAACATAATGGCAGATATATACATAATGAAATAAGAAATTAACGAGACGGAGAAATGAAGAACCATACGCCTTAAGCTGTTCGTTTAAGCTGAGCAACTGGCTGACCGTCTTCACTAGCCATCTTTATCTCAGAGATAATCAAGTCCTAACAATAACACAAAGGGAACACTTTACAACACCCAAAACAACAATCAGACGCAAATTCCAAATCTCCAACCAGGTCCATTAAAATGCATCTTCCATCTGGGGTTAGGCAAGTGATTCCACAACATGACCAAAAACAGTTTAAACTTGTATCCCCAACAACAATAATGCTATTTTTCCTTCTTCAAAATTCTCAGCATATACAGATTCATAAACACGAACAAAATCAATGTGTTCTACTTTTTCAATAGGAAACCCATGTCGCCTATTCTAGCTGTCTAACTGGAAATATCCGAGAAAGATTCAAGTTTCGCAACGAAACAATAAACAAATAATTCTTACAAACGTGAAAATCAGAAAATCCAAGTACTGCTTACTGCCCAGTGCAACTGAGAGATCTGCTCAAAGAAGTAGAGTAGTGCAATTTGCAAAACAATGGCGATTTTCTGAGCATGACTCAGTACTAAGAACAAAATGAACTATATAATAGAAACGGAACCCCATATGACTAATAAAACAAATGCGCCGTTACCATAATCTCAAAAACAATTACGTAAAATAGATAAAACAGTCAAACCACACAAAAATTGCCTCAAGTCAACAAACCTCATCACTAATGAAATCAAACATGAAAATCAGAACACCAACGCGGTGGAATACCATCTTCAGAGTTGGAGGAGCAATACACCGTTTTGTACCAGAACCAAATAAATCATAAAAACATGTCGGGCGCGTACAAGCTATGTTGAATGAAATTCCAATGGCAAAGAAAAATTAGGAGAGCTTTCAACTACAATATTAAGTCTAAAATTGAATAAAAACAGTAGCAGGGGGCAGGGAATATCTGGGATGTTGTTCAGGCTAACACACTGTATAACATTAAAGACATTAGGCAGTCCTGTTTCATGTGAATAAAGTAGCACAATCAAAGCAAAGACGGCATGGACAACAGTACCTCAAAGGTATAATACATCCGGCATACTTCTTCGACAGAAGAAGGAAAAGTCAGAAGTATAAGCCATTTCACACACACAAAAATGTAGATATACAGTTCAAGATCATTGAAAGTAATAGTTGCACAAATAAAAGCTTACCAATCTTCTTGAGCAGCTTAAAACCAATTAGAAACGATCAGTAAGCCATAGGTGACAACATAAGGAACCACAAAAGTGAAAGCCACAAATACCAACTCACCCTTCACCAGTTGTGTAGATGCTCAATCCACACTCATCCTCAGCAAAAATGTATACCAACAACACATGCATCAAAATAACCAAAACTGAGATCAGTAACAAAAAAAGCTATTTTAGCATAATGATGAACAAACAACTTTTGTTTTTGTTGTGTTTCAGACGATGTACGAAACCAGTTTCTTACACCTCATCAAAACGGCACAAAAACTTGCACAATTAACTGTCACGATACACCTATCAACCTTAATCTATGGTATCATGATTTCCTTACCTGAAAATATAGTAAGTGGTAGTAGTAGTAGTAGAGACTGAGTTTTTGGAGGTGATTGTTGCTGCCGGCTTTGATCGTCTTCAAGAACAACTTTAGAATCTGCATTCTCTATTTCGAGAACACTACTAATGCTACTCCAGGCACTTTGACGGGACCCATTACCTCAAGAAACTATTGATGCATCTTCTGAACTAGTCCTCAAGAAACCTTGCTACAAAATCTAAGGTACACTTTCTCGGAAAAAGATCAAATGACAACTTCATATCAAATTGCATGGAAGCTTATCGAAATAAAAATTAGGAATTAGGAATGAGGCATATTGTTATTTTAGATGTAGAAGAGGCGGATATTGAAATGAAAGATGAAGACGACTTACTCGCATAGCTCCATCATTTTCACGAAATTGAGCTTTGGACTAGGAGTATTCCAGTTCAAAACTGGCTTTTCAGCTGATGGCGTCATAGACCAATGCCCCATCTTCAGCTTCTGCTAGCAACAATTGATATATGCATTTTAAAGTGCGTTAAAGAGGGACACAGAGTGAATGACACTATTATCCGGGCATAACTCAGAGGAATCAACTATTGTTTCCCATACTTGGCACCAAACAGATTTGTGAGTTGCACCAAATCAGGCACGTTAGCAGCAAAAACTAATCTTGACTTTTGGCCGAAAATAAACATTTTAACATTTTAACAGTTACAAGCCTTTCAAGGAAACTTTAAGCATAACTAAACTTAGTGTAATCATACTTAATGAAACATACCAGCTATAATTTCTTGACATGTTTCCAGAAATAGCACAATGCCAGTCTCCCTGCTCTATGAGTGATCACTCACCATGTCAAGAAAGTTTTCCTGCATATGTAGATTGAATAAGCCACCAAAAAAGAGAATTGAACCTCCAAACAGATCCAAATCCGCCCCCTTTCAGGGTTTAACGATGTTTCACTAGTTCTGCATGTGGAGGATTCCTGAACAGTGTCCAACACATTACACTTAGGCTGTCTATTTGTTGCAGCCAACTGTTGACTTCTTTTCATCTTCTTCTTTCGTTACTATACATACAGCAGATGCCCATAGCTGGACCTTCATGGGCTTGCATGTGTTAGCCACGCCATATCAGGTCATATATGACAACTATTTCTCCCGTTGACGAAACAAAGTATCATCGCACAGAAGACCATAGCTGAAATAAGTAGTTTCTTAAAGTACACAAAGAATAAAATTGCCAATGAAAAATGTATTTGGTCAGTTAATAAGACAGAAGCTTGACAACAGAGCATCAAGACCATAGCCAAAATAAGTAGTTTCTTAAAGTACACAGAATAAAATTGCCCATGAAAAATGTATTTGGTCAATTAATAAGACAGTAGCTTGACAACAAAGCATCAATCAGCTCTGTCTAGAGCATAAAATATGCAACTTTATACACCTTAAAGCGCATACCTCTTATGGAATTTCAGATATTATGAATACTCCCAGTTGTAGCTCAGCCAATTCCTCAACACCTTTAAACTCACTGCAAAAAAAAAAGGAAATGCAACAGTTGCAATGTCTAAATAGAGAAATAAACAACAAATGGGACAGTGAAATAAAGAAACATTTGACTTAAGTCGGTTGTTTGAGCCGACCAACTGGCAGACCATCCTCGCTATCCACCTTCATCCTAGTCAACCAAGTCCTAACAATTATGCTAAGGAAATCTTTTATTACACCTAAAACTCCATCTGCTAGCAACAGGTAACTATCTATATTGTATCTCCAAGTAGGTTTGCTGAAATGCTTTTTCTCATGCCGTGTAAGTATCTGCACATTTCGTGAACTCAAAAACAAAACAAAAATGTTTAAAGCTTTACCCCAAATAGTATAGTTTAACTATAGAGTATGTTCAAGAAAATCTTGCTAGGGATGGAAATTTGTACAAATGCACAATTTCACCTAAGTACTGCCCCAGACAATTTCACCAATGCTTACGACAAGCCTTTCAAGGAAACTTT
Source organism: Echeveria elegans (assembly GCA_035048345.1). NCBI lineage: Eukaryota > Viridiplantae > Streptophyta > Magnoliopsida > Saxifragales > Crassulaceae > Echeveria > Echeveria elegans. Next base: position 16,512 of record JAWWMW010062096.1, read on the forward strand.
AAGCATAACTAAACTTAGTGTAATCATACTTAATGAAACATACCAGCTATAATTT
>JAWWMW010062119.1:0-16559 GCA_035048345.1 Echeveria elegans
TAGAATTCTCTAGCCAAAATATCTTCTTCTCCTCCTCTCCATACTTCTCTAGAGAATTCTACTCAATTCTCTTCCTTCTTGGACTTCTTTATTTTGAGCTATCTTTTATTATTTTTTAACCTAACCCAATTAGGCATTAATCCTCAATACCTCCTATTGCACCATGTTTTTTGTGGTGTAAATTATAATACAAATATTATGTGGGTTGGGAAAGGCGAAATTATGATTCCATATGAATCAAACATTTTCTACATATGTGAACGACAGCCGGTTTCTTTGCTTTCCGATTGAGCAAACCCCGACATCAAAGATTGACTTATTTTAGTCAGACATGCAAAACTTTACTACTTCACTTACATCATAAACTTTACTTGTTTATAAAGCAATGAAAATGAGAATCAAAACTAGAAAGAAATTGACATAAAATGTCACCAACAACAAACAACTTATTTCCTACATTCCGCATTTCACTTACAGAAAGTTCACATAAATGATTGGTGAAGTAGCATGCAGTCAGATTATCATAGTTCGATTCCATATATCAGAAGTTAAGAAGAACTGATTTACAAATATTTATAAAATGTGAAACATTAAATATGGTTTGCATTTTACAAATTATGAGTAAAACCATCAGATGCAATGCTTCTTTTTTTTATAGAGAAAATTCAAAAAAGTTAGAGGGAAAAAAATCAAGTTTTATAAGTACACTTCACATATGTTTCTTCATCTTAAACGTCTGAATATTCAAAGTCAACGATGGATTCAAAGTTGACGTTTTCTTCCCTTTTTCATTGTAACCAAATTTGAAAATTAGTTGTCAAAAGAAATCATTTAAATTATTGAATCCAACGTCAAACGTTTTGTACACGAAAGGGTTAACGTATTATCATCAACTGATAAAGCTAAAAATGTGATTAAGTTATTTTTTAATTAACAACTTTCTTTTAATTAATGGTATTTAATAAAAAAAAAAACTTTATCCCGACGGCATAATCAATGCAATAATGACTTTTAAATTATTCAAATTTTAATATTTCTTCTGAAAACACTTGAACTCAGAGAAGAAGAAAAAACTAAAATTTAAAAGAAAGAATTTACAGATTTAAGCGGATTGCATATCCGGATCTTACAGTCCTGAATATGACCCTGTAACATGGAATGTGAAATCTAAGAAAAATTAAGGTTCTGTTTGGTTGCGTAAAAAAGTGAGAAAAAAAATCCTATAAAAAATTTGATCTCATTTTGTCAATTTTTTTCCTTACAACCAAACACACATTTCATTTCACTCAATTTCTTATTGTTTTTTTTAAATTAAAATTTGTTTTACAATCAAACGGAGCCTAAGGCCCTGTGTTACCTGGAATGGAAGTAATGCAACACTGACCCTTTTGCCTTGGAATACAACATCATATAAGAAAAGGAAAATTCTAATGCACCATGTATCCAAAAGGTTCAATCCAGCTAGATGATCGTTCGTCGTCTGACTGAATGACATATCCAGTGCATCCATGATCCATCCATCCATTCAGTGTAAGAAGAAGAAAAAGAAAAGTTTTCAAGTATTCAGCAGTTGATATGTAATCAACCGTGCAGCTTGGCGTCCAACAAGCGTAAAGAGCTGACATCATTTAATAATGGTAATCAGCCATTGGTATCAAATCAAAACTACCTTGTCCATGCTGTCTTCTCTTTTCTCCCCACATTTTCGACTCCGTAACAGCTCGCTCCCGATCAGAGTCTTTGTTTAACATCGTAGCTGTTTCTTTAGGAGAGTCGTCTTTTTCAGACCCGTCTAGATCCCATCTGCTGTCCTCTTTAGGTGATACTTTGCCAACTAAAGGGTCCTTGAACTTTCTGTCTTGGCCTGATGCTGTAGCTGGGTCGTATGACAGATTTGGCTAAATTAGATAGCGCAGTGACCACTTCTGATACTAGAGGTCGTGTCGCTGCTTGCTCTTGTATACACATTGATGCCACTGCTAGAGCCTGGTAGAGTCCCCTTATCGGATATCGGCCCTCCAGTTGCGGGTCTGCTAGCTTTGGAAATTTTCTTCGATCATTGAATAAAGGGCGTGCCTAAATAGAGGGGAAAACACATGTTAGTAGAGCTCACACATTAAGTGAACCGTTCATGTTCGTACAACACAATCAAAAATTTTCAAGGTAATTTACCCATGTGACGAGGTTCTGTTCTCCAAGCGGTCGAGTGCCATCAATGGCTCTACGTCCTGCAATTAGCTCCAAAAACACTACCCCAAAACTGTACACATCTGATTTCACTGTCAGTTGTCCAGTCATAGCGTACTCTGGTGCACAATAACCGTAAGTACCCATAAATCAGGTAGACACGTGCGATTTGTCACCAGTGGGGCAGAGCTTTGCAAGTCCAAAAAATCAGAAAGCTTAGGGACAAACCCTTCATTTCATCCAGTAATATGTTTGAGGATTTAAAGTCTCTGTAAATCACTGGCGGCTTTGCACTGTCGTGCAGATGTTCTAATCCCTTGGCTGCACCAGCAGCTATCCTCATTCTTGTGTTCCAATTTAGTGGTTCCTTGTCAGGTGGAATATCTGAATCCATTAATTATCCAAAAGTTAGACTGATATTCTCCAAGTTACGGCATTTTTGAGCTAGTCTAAGGCAGAAATTTGTCTAGTCACAGTTGAAATCTGATTTATACACTGATACAAGAGAACACTACCTTCATAAAGAAAAGTCACGCGGCGGACACTTACCAAAAACATGATCTTCTAATGATCCCAAAGGCATGAATTCATAGACAAGAAGCCGCTGATCCCCATCAGCACAATAGCCTATTTGATTAACAAGATTTGGATGGTGCAGAAGACTAAGCATGAGGGCTTCAACCAAAAATTCTCTGTTTCCCTGAAGGCCGTTCCTGTCCAATTGTTTAACCGCAACAACCTGTGACAATATATACACAATAATAAACGGATCTAAAATAATACGGATAATGTCAACTGCCACCCTGATAATGGACAATGTGTAGGTGTTAAGGCACAAAGAATGTCAAAACTCGACGAGGTGAGAAGATGTTATACAATTAGGGGCAATTATCAAAGGATATCAAAAACAAGCAAATCTGCCAGGATAAAAAGTAAGTCGGTAAAAGCAACAGCAAGCCAAAAGTAGAAAATGATTCAACACAAAGTCCACCATGAAGCACTATACTTTCATTTTAATGTTCCAAAGTGCAAAACATGTACCTGACCATTGCTTTCAAGACGTCCTTTATAAACCCGTCCAAATCCACCTTCCCCTAAGAAGCTCTCAGACTTGAAATTGTTTGTCGCAGCTGCAAGCTCACGAAATGTAAATATATGTGCAGAAATCTGGCCGTCTGGTGCATCCCTTGGCGATATGGTGTCTCGCTTGTTACTAATGTTATTTTCTTAGTCTTCTGTCAGCACCTATAACCAAACATTGTATGAATCACACCAAGTTGCACTAAACTATATAACTTTTTCAAGAAGCTAACTACGTCAACTATCTTTTACAATGAAAGAAATGCCGCATAGTCTTTATTTGCATGTTCAACTTGATTAATTAAACAAGCTAATGAACTGAAGTAAACTGAACCAACAAACTGAATATCTCCAATTGCAGCCGCAGAACACACTTTACATCCAAATAATTCAACCCCTAAAGCTACACAACAGACATAATCAACACCAATCCACACTCGAACTGGAAATCGCCAAATTTAGCAAACAACACAAGATCTGAAATTTTCACTATCCAAGTATTACATCTAGTCTTTGCTTCACTTATACTTACATGTCATCAGATCAGATCATTGAAATAAATCATCTACTAAGCATCATCAGCATTATAAACACCTTCGGATAGGATCATAGACATGAATAAGTCTCAGATTAACTAAATAACTAACAAAGTAACTAACCAGAAGACAATCTGGACATACTGGAAGGAACCGACAGATGATTCTTCTCTCCTCTTCTTCCACCACCACCACCACCACCACCATATTTGACCGGTTCCGGAATCAGCTTCCTCTCTTCCTTCGAATCAAAACAAGGAAAACAACCCATCTCTCTCTCTCTATCCCCCTCAAATCCAATCAATACCAACTCATCATCATCACCATCAATACAAAGTCACAAACCCAAAGAACCCAGATTGGGAAAATCAATTGGAAGGAAGGGGGTGCGTGTGGAATGGCGTCAGAGGGGATCGGATTCCAGTGAAATGCGAAATGGATCGGAGGAGAAGAAAAGGAAAAATGGGAATAAAGATGTCGGCTTTGATTAGTTTAATCCGATTGGAGGAGGAGGGAGATGGAGTAGCAGCAGCGAGAGCTTGTGTTGTTTTCATCAGCTCCAATTGGATCATCGAAGCCGTCGAGTTTAATTTACCAAGAAATGAAAATCAAAGACTGCATCTTATTTACGTTGTTGAATTGAAATGATGATGATGTTCCGGAAATTATGTTAAGTAAAAGTTTGTCTGGTGTCTCGTTCTGGTCAAAGTGGTTCAGTTAACCATTTCTTGATTGCAATAATTTATTTCTAGTAAAAATTAGTACATCTATAAATTGAAATTTATATTTAAGGAAGTGGATAAAATGAAAAAAAAATGGTGTTTTAAATAAGAAAGTGTGGTTATTTTTAAAAAATATTGAATCTATAAATTCAACAATTCAGAAAAACTTAATTTTTACCAACAGGGCCTATTGGTTAAGAGTTCAGACATGAAACTTTTAGGTTTAGGATTCAATTCCTGGCTTCCACCATTTCTTTTCAATTGTCTATTATTAGGCTTGGTCATTCTCCTCTCATCATGAGCAGAAGCTCTTTATTGGTCCCTTATGGTGTGAACGTTGTGTCTTTCTTCCGCTTCGCTGTGGAGGTGTTATTTCTTCCCGTACTCGAGTGATGTGATGCTAGCGGTGTGATGTTGATCTTCATTGGAAGAAGGCGTCCGATGCGGTCCGTGCTTCAAAGTTGTGCAAGATATATATCTACCAAAAAAAGTTTAGATAGGGTTTACGAAATATATTATAATATGATATGCTCTCTATGAGCGATGATTTTAATACCCTTAAATCGAAAAAAATAAGAAAAACTTAATTTTTAGGGATAATTACAAAAACATTACTTGGACTATCACTTAATTTTAAATTAGGTGCCAAACTATCAAAATTTTAAATTTGATGATTTTCGCATCAATTTAACAAATCATGTCATGTTGATCATGTAAAAACACACATATACCACGAATTTGATTGATCTCAATTATGTTTTATAGCAAAAGATACACGTTCTCAAAGATTATAAGTCCCCAAATTTTGTGTTTTGAGTGTTTGATTTGTTAAAATGATTCAAAAACCATCAAATTGAAAACTTGAATAGTCCAGTAGCTAATTTTAAATTGAGCAATAGTCCAGGTAGTATTTTTTAATTAACTCTAATTTTTATTATAAGCTATGTTAAAGGTAAAGATATTAACTAATTTACCTATATGTAATTGGAGAGTGCTTTTTGACAGTTACATTTTTCATTTCATTTCAAAATTTTCGTACTTATCTATTACTTTATCGATTGTTTTTTACAACTACGTATTTTAAATGTAATCAGACGTTTGGACTGTGCATCAAAAAAGAATAGTATGTTTAAACAAATAACTCGGACTCTTTTTTAATCAACGGATCAAAATCCTTGATACATTTATTCAATAAAAGAGCTTTTTACCGGATCCTCTCGCAAGTATGTCTATTTTTTTTTATAATGGGTTGCACAATGGGTACAATTTGTAGTACAAGATCCTATCATCTAATACATTGCATATTCAAATTAAGTATAATGTCGCATACGAACTTCTCTCTACCCATCTCCAATCTATCTTGAAACATTTCATGCGCAATAATCCTTTCTTTCTCGACATAAGAATTCTCCACAGTAATCACATTCCATGAAAAGAGGAAAGACATGTCAGAACAACCGCAAACACACTAGACAGCTCCACGCTTCGAAAGACGAAAAGAATGACAAGTTTCTTCTTGATAGATTCGGATCTAACACGGTCAAATCCTAAGATCTAATTCTTTGACTGTATCTATATATATAATAGAATAGGATGAACGAAGGCTCAAATATGAATGCCCCAAAATACTCCTCCCCTCTTATATTATTTACAACAATCACACGAGCCCGTTTAAATTTACACTCAGGCTCAGAACACTTAATCCCACATCGCTTAAACTACTACACGAACTTAAAAATCTACTCTTTATAAAGTATGTCTATACATCCAACTTTATCACTTAGTCTTGCAATGCTTGCATAGCGAACTATTATTTGAACGGTTAGATTGTGCATTCGGGACGACGGGTAATAAAAGCGGGATAACAAGTGATTGTTCTCGCCGCATCTCCGTCGGGACGACAACAGCATGCTAGTTAAAATTTAAAATAGATTTCCGCAAAACACACAAAAGAACTTAAAAGGGGGTATGTATAAAAATGGTGCTACAATATCTTGGCTAAATGGAAAACTACCTCTAAAAATTCAAGTAAAAATCTAATAAGGGCGTTTAGTTAAGTGAATTGTGTACCCTATCTCTGATTTATGGTAATAAATTATTGAGATATTATTTGTTCAGCCATTATGTGACAACCAACAAAAAGAAAATGAATAAAAAATGGAACACTTGGTGGCTCCTGATGAAAAAGAAAGACAGTCAACAATCCAAGTGTCTATTGTCTCTACAAATGGTTGCATCAGTATCATTGAAATGCACCTAATTCCAAACCGCACTTCTCCCCAAACATTTGATTTTTTGACACACACCAGCTTTTACAAACATTTAAGAACAGAAATGATCACGAAGAATCATGTAATTCATGGGAAAACACACATTACATTTATTTAAAAGAAATTTGTTCTAGTTGAGGGTTGTAGATATGTATGGATTCATAACTAGCAGCAATTTGGATATGTTTTGGCTACTTGGTTGTTGAAGACCTTATCACCATATCTAACCATGTCGATTTCAAACATTCATCCACCATTTGTTTGTTTCAGTCTTTAAATATGTCAACGTGTTTCTTTATGTCCAATACCTGCACGCAATCAGTCCCTGTAAACCTAAACAATCTCCTACTCCTCCGCTTTTGATTTTCCTATTTAGGTTGATGACACGATAATTAAGGAATAATGAGAGTGTGAGAGTAAAAATAAAAGTAAGTAAGAGAAAGATAAAGTAGGAAAAAGAGTGTATTGTGAGAGTGAATTAATTTCCATAAAAGGAAATAGAAAGAACTTTAGGGGACATCCAAATACTCCGTAGGAAAGTAGGAAGAACAAAAGAGGACAGAGAGAGTATATAAATGCTAAATATCCCCTCATGAACAGAAATCTACTTGAGAGGAGTTGGCAAAATTGATAATGATTTTTTTTTACCGAATTCGTCGACATATCAAAATGAAATTACTTAATTAAATAAAATATTATAAATATTTGATTTGTACATCATTCATTAACACTAGATCATCGGGAAACAAACCAAGTTATTTCGAGAAAATTAAAACACGGCATTGGTTTTGGTGGCAACATTAAATTGTTTGTGCAACACGAGATATGGTTTTCAATGGTATCATATAAGAAGAATTCGCCTTAACCTGAAAACATGCCAGTTCAGATGTTCATAAATAATTAAATCTTTTAGGTTCATTTATTAACACAAAATATTTTATGTTCACATTCCGATAGTGAACATAACCGTTTTATGTTCATTACAATTTAATAATTTAATACAAATGATTTAATTATTTATGAACACTCCATTTTTCATGTTAACATGAGTTCTTAAAAATATTGAAATGGATGATCAAATTATTTGTAACTAAATTCAGTCATTTAAGGTTCATAATATTTGTCGAAGTTTTCCTATAAAGTATCCAAACTGCATCATACCATTTCTCTGTTTCTATTGCCTCCTTCATTCTCTAGCCTTATGCTTTTGATCACATTCTCCTCCCCCTTCTGATCCCCAAATACCCTCATCTTCATTTCCTACTTTCCAAATTTTTACATAACCCACAAAACCAGAGAGTGCAATTTACCCGCTGATCGAAAGGCCTTTTTCGTCTTCATTAATTGACATTAATGGACAGAGGATCAGTTGGAGCTGCTCTGGCTTGCGCTGCCACCGCCTGCGCAGCTGCGGCTCTAGTTCTGCATAGCCGGAAAAATGGTCCATCCGGCGATTGGGAGAAAGTGGAGGAGATTTTGAGGGAGGTTAAGGAGAAATGTGCTACTCCAACAAATAAGCTCATGCTTGTGGCTGAAGCAATGGCTGCTGAGATGAAATCAGGTCTCGCTTCAGATGGCGGGAATAAGCTCAAGATGCTCATCAGCTATGTTGACAACCTCCCTACTGGGTATCTAAACTGATCACATCTTTAAATTTGATAAATTCTCATTTTGTTAGAAATAAAGTTTTTACCAAATGGATTTCAAAGAAAATGACATTCCCCTAGGGGTCCGTCTATTCTCCATCCGGAATCCGACGGGCCCTGATTAGACCCTTTGCGACAAGGGTATATTCGTCATTTACTAGTCAGTTTGCAGTTTGTGCATCTGTCACTTCGCTTAAAATATTTTAGGACTATTTTGTGATTCATAATGGTGTAACAAGGCACGCCTGATACTCTTATTAATTAGCTGATTTGTTGTTTTTAGTAGAACATGTTTGGCACTTGTTTTGTTCCGCGTGGAATGGTTTGTCTGGTTTGTTATATTATTTTTTTCGGTATTGGTACTTACGGGGACCTGTCTTTCACAGAATCTGAAAATATATGCTGTTTTAGATTAGAGGAATTTGATTCCTAGAGAAGTAGGAATTTCCACTGATTCAGATCGCAACTTTTGGTACTTTTTTCCCCCCCCAAACACTTTGAAGACTTATTTATCTTTCTGCCGACATGATGACTCAGCTAAAAATGAACACTTCTGTGTACCCATTTGGTGTATGGAAAAGACGGAAACTTTCGTCGAAGTGCGTCTTTTCTGATGCTCCTAAGTGGCTTGTTGTTAGCCAATAAACTAAAAAAAATACAGGATGTGCGCACACTGTTTGTATTTATTTCTATATTACCATTTGTCTAGATGAAAATATAACAATAGCTTAACTTCATTACTGGCCTGTTTTCAGCATCGTATGCGAGTGAAATGAGTTTGTGTTTTCTCCATTTTATGTTGGTACCATAAGAAAGAACATATTTTTGGAGAACCTGGTTTGGTATTTTTACTAGAGTACTGATAGAGGCTATTGATTTTCTGAAGTGAACCCAAGATATTGCATCCTTTTTGAATGACAGAAACACTATTTACTTTATCTATGTATTTGTTCCGCTGTAACTGTACTTAAAAAAGTATCTTTGTTAATATCTCAGAAATGAGGAGGGACTGTTTTATGCGCTAGACCTTGGTGGCACAAATTTCCGTGTGCTTCGTGTACACTTAGGTGGTAAAGACAGACGAGTAGTTAAACAGGAATTTGAGGAATGTTCCATTCCACCCCATTTGATGCTTGGAAGTTCTCATGTAAGCATTGTGTTTAGGACACTGCCAAGTCACATTAGCAGTAGCACAGAAACAGGAAAATATTAAAGGAACTAACCTTTTTTTGTGTGTAAATGATCATGTGTTTCAGGAGTTGTTTGACTACATTGCTAAGGCATTGGCCAAGTTTGTTGCTACGGAAGATGATGGATTGCGCGTTTCTCCTAACAGACAAAGAGAACTAGGTTTCACTTTCTCATTTCCTGTCAGGCAGGTATCTGTTGCTTCAGGAAATCTTATCAAATGGACCAAGGGTTTCTCTGTTGAAGATGCGGTAATTCTGTACATTTCAAATTCAGTCTTCATTTGCTCTGCGGTCTAAATGGAGTCTGATATTAAATATTTCCCTTCGTGATGATTGTCTAGGTTGGGCAAGATATTGTGGGAGAATTGACGAAAGCCATGGAGAGGGCTGGCCTTGATATGCGCGTGTCTGCATTGGTAATTACTGTAACTTCCGCTAAACTTTTTATGCAAATTTTTTTAGCTCTGCAACATTCAGATAAAAAGGAAGGCAAAAGTCTTGATTGATGCAATGCTCGGTTTTGAGTTTTTGACTTGAAAAGTATCTTATAAGGTTTTCATCCTTTTAGGTCAATGATACCATCGGAACACTAGCGGGCGGGAGGTACCATGATAAGGATGTTATTGCAGCAGTCATCTTAGGTACCGGAACAAATGCAGCCTACGTAGAGCAGGCTAATAAGATCCCAAAGTGGCAGGGTCCTTTGCCTAGATCAGGGAACATGGTAAGCTTGAATGCTTACTTTCTTTTCTCAACAAACTTCAAGTCAATACTCAAAAGAAAACAACTTTTGAGTTTGTAATTTTTATGAAATTGAAATGCAGGTTATTAACACGGAATGGGGTAATTTTCGTTCTTCACACCTTCCTTTCATGGAACTTGACCAGGCACTGGATGCGGAAAGTTTGAACCCTGGTGAACAGGTACACTTCACTTCACAAGTTTTTTTTTTTTACACTTCTTTAAATCCTCAAAACTGGAATATGTTTTTCTTCCAACAGCTTTATGAAAAAATGATTTCTGGTATGTATTTGGGAGAAATTGTACGAAGAGGCTTGTGCAAACTGGCGAAAGAAGCTGCAGTTTTCGGAGAAACTGTTCCACCAAAACTAAGAATTCCATTCATACTAAGGTATGTCAGGAAACAGCTAAAAAAATATGTGTCATGAACCTTGATATTATTTGCCAACTTGAATAAGAAATTATTCGAAACGAAGGGAAATGTGCTTTGTAGCTCGTTACACCCATACCGACTTCCCAAAATATTCTATAGAAACAAATTTTTTTTCTTCGGGACAGAACACAGTTGTAAACTCAATATACTCTGCAGGACTCCAGACATGTCAGCTATGCATCATGATGTGTCTCCAGATTTGAAAATGGTGGTCAAGAAACTGAAAGATATCTTTGAGGTGTTATTACTCTTAACCTCTCTTTTTCCTTAGCTTTCTTGGTACTTAATTTTTCAGGTTGTGAATATTTACAGAAACCTGAGAAGCGTCGAAACATCAGTGAAGTTTGACTTTGCATGCATATACATGTGATCAATGCAACATTTAGATGTATATATTTTTTTCAAGTACCGAAGAGTCGTCCAAGAATCTCTTCCATGGCCTTTTTCAAAGCTCAGAAGTATTTTTCACTAATAAATTCCCTAATATTTTTCCGTCCATCTCAGATATCAAACACTTCGCTCAAGGTGAGGAAAACTATAATGGAGCTGTGTGACATTGTTGCAACTCGTGGAGCCCGTTTATCGGCTGCTGGGATCGTAGGCATTATAAAGAAACTTGGAAGAGACAAAGGAACCGGAACGAGTGAGAACTCAGTTATAGCATTAGATGGAGGGCTGTATGAGCATTATACTAAATTCAGAATATGTATGGAGAACGCGGTAAAGGAACTGTTGGGAACCCAAGTGTCTGACCAAGTTCGAATAGAACACTCAAATGATGGTTCAGGCATTGGAGCTGCCCTTCTTGCAGCCTCCCACTCCCAGTACCTTGAGGATATGTAACAACAGGAGGCTGAATCAACAGATACTCCGAGCTATCACTTTTTTTTTTGTAGTCTTATTTCTGTCGCGGTATTTACCTACTGGCACGTTGGACAACGGCCTCTATAACAAGTACTCATTTATGAGCAGTGGATCGATTGTACCAGTCCAAGAACCTGGATTTCGACATAAGCTGTTTTGTTGAAGTTGGATCCATTTGCTCCTTTGATAGTAGCAAATAATAGCTTCCTTTTGTAACTTGTGGCTCGTCCATTTCCCAGATGTTTGTCGAATAAAAACAGTGTTAACTTTCATGGGAGCTTTCGAATAAAGCCTGAGCTTTTTACTAGTATTGGCAGCACGCACTTGTTTTTGAATGCAAGTAAGTTCCTGTCAATCATCTTTTCAAGTTTCCCGGACTCTTGACCGGTTGGCCAAGATCATGGTTTCTACATTCAACTTCTATTTTCGCACATGATTACACCTTTAAGAAAAGAAGGAAAAGACTAACACTCCGTCATACCAGTTGACTTGTCCAGATGGCAATTTAGAGAGGCACATCAAGTAATCAAGTATAAAAATGGAGATCTGTAACAATCGGGCAGAGGCAGTATTAAGGATGATACAATGTGAAGGGACGAAGAGCACAAGTTGAAGCATGCATCAACCTTGCTAGTACGACTAGTATACTAAAATGATGAAGCCCTCCACTAACGAGCCAAGTCTCCAACGTAGAAGTCTTCAATCATGTCAAAGACTCGAGTAGCATGTTGGGGCCTACAACCAGGTGTATTTATACGGTTTAGCAAACAAAAATGAACTTCAAAACAGCATTATGCTGAAAACAGTGAGAAATAGATGCTGGCTGCCAACCCTAATTTGTTAACACAAGCATGGCTTTGTACATTACGGATAATAACCCATGCTTCATCCATGTTAGTTCTTAACACCAAACAAACCAATACAAACAGATACACATTTCAGCACGATGTTGTATTTTCAACTTGTATGATACTCATTTTATCATGCCTGATGCCACTCGTCATTTATGTTTATATAAATTCTTATTTATGAAATCAAGATTGGATCAACAGCTAACATACTAAAATCTTTCTGAATTTATAACCAGTTAAATATAAAAAAAATACCCGAAAAATCCTTCAGTTGAATCATCCCCAGCATGCGACAGAATTGCATCACCTCCTGGGTGTTCTTCTACATATGACGTAACATCATAGACCTGTGAATGGTACAAAACTAGATGAGTTAGAATGACCAAAACCCTGATGAAAGGTTATTTTGATTGCTAGGCAAGTAGACCAGAAACTAGGATAAATGTAACAACAGAGGTACCTTGTCCTTTATAATTATCCAACAATCTGTTCGCTTGTTATGTACTGCCACTTCAGCTGCAGTGAAGACTTTCGTATCCTGAGCCGATTAAACAGATTTTGTGAAAAGCAAATCAGTGAAGCAATATTCTTAGAATGAAATCACACTACTCGTATCATAAATACAAAATAAACAAGTTTTATGAATTTACAAGAACGAAGACTCTAGTTTGTGAACTGATTGGCATAGGACAAATAAGTAATCAAATGTGAAACTTGTAATATAACTCCAAAGTCCAAACGTCATTTGATCAACTAGACAAATCGGGTAACACCTAAACAATACTAGCAATCCAGATTCCAGACAGGACTTAAATCTTAAAAACATCATTTATTGCCGACTGACAAAAAAACTTGGCATTTATTCTGTCGCTGGTCAAATCGCATGTCAATGTTATTCTACCCTCATGGTCTCAAACAATTCAGCACAACAACGACAAAATGAAGAACAAAGTGCGGGTGGCTAAATTTCAAAATCCAAAAATACCTTATCACCCTTAGTAACTGACTGAGGAACCCCCTTGGCGAGGCCTGCTGCACCAATATATATAATCATTCATTCTCACAAATACAAGACTCACCCCAAAATCCGAATGATAAAAAGAAGACGACTGATGAAACTAAAACAGAAATAAATACCAGATTTAAGAGTCCTGGGGATCAATATGGAGATCCCTAGCGCAACAGCCAACAGTAAGCTTATCACAATTATCAACATAACTCAGCTTCCGAGAATGGGAAAAGAAAAAAGTGCAATCAGTAACTGAGAAGTAGCAATAGCTTACGAATGGATCCAATTGCAGTGTATACTCAGATCGTGATTGTAATTAGTAAATGCAGACCTGTTAGAATGCAGTAACCGGATGGATGAGTTGGAGAAGCGAGTGCGACGAGGAGTAGGAATGTGGAATTAGGGCTGAGAGAACCGGAAGGAGTGAAAGGGTTTGGTGGAAGGAATATATCTTGGGGTTACATGAAATGCCAAAAGTTAGCTGCTACAACGCGGAAAAGTACACAAACTGACCAGAGACGATAAGCTATAGGAAAAACGTAATATCTGAGTGACTAGAGTACCGTACATCTTTTTCGATGCCAAATTAAACTAGTCAAATACGGACGGAATTTGATCGATCAATTTTTAATAGGTCGCGTTCGTGTGTTATGTGTAAATTTAAATTTTCAATTTTTAATTTTAATTTTTAATTTTTAATTAATTTTTAATAGATCGGAATGAGCTCGTGTGATCACGTGAAATAGAGGAAACGTGATTAAAAAATTAAATAGAGAAGAGTAATATTTTGGGCAGTTCACCTTTGACCTCCCGTTCACCTATTCTATTATAGAATACGGAGTAGATTTTACAGACAACCTTATTTTTTATGCTCCCTCTGTCATGTCTTTTGTGCTTCCTGATCCTATATTAGGTATTCCTTTTATTCTTCTTATTTTCAATTTGAGTAGTTCTCTTTCATATTTTATCTCTCACAAAACACTATTTTTCCTATTTTATTCTCTACGCACTCACTTTTTCATTTTTTTTCCCTCTTACAAATTACAATCCATTATTCCTTAAATTTTGTACCAAAACTCAAAGAAAAAAATCATTCCCGGACAGAGGGAGAGTACAAACACAGGAATGACATTTTAGGTGTATCCACTATCCGGTGTACGTCAATACCTTTGATATTTTCCCTAAGTTGAAAATTTCATAAACAAATTTCTCGACAAGAAACAAGTTGAACATAGCTTCGACCTTTCTATATACAAGAAAGCTACAGTCCACAGCATACTAATTCAACAATAAAAATCAGATCACCTCATCATAAATCCCATATCATAAAACAAACTAGTCAATCATCATCTAAACGACACCGTTGCACCTTCCCCGCTCAGCACATACCCCATCCAATTCAAGTCTCCATATATATGTCCATCACTGTAAAACACACAACATTCCAATGATCCAATCCTTTGTTCCATCTCTCTTCCTTGCACCAATAAACCCCTTCACAAAATCTTATCCCCTTGCGAAAATCTTCCGATGCCCACAACCGCTTTATCACCCTTTCCGGTTGACATCCTCTTTGATCTGGACGAAGTTCTCTCAACCATGACAGACATTTACTCAATGGGGCAAACAATGATCGAAGTGAACTCCCTCATGTCACAACTTGCTGCTCTCTCCAACTGTGAACCCGACGCTTCAGGGGACAAGATATGCACTATATGCAGAGAAGACTTTTCCACAAGGGAACAAACAAGTAGACAGCTCATGTGCACGCATATCTACCACGACCAATGCATCATATCGTGGCTAGCTCTTGACGCATCTTGCCCTCTTTGCCGATGCCTTGTCGTCATCCCAAAGGTAACTGCTGAGCCTGAATCATTATGAGGTTTCTCCTCCATCAGAACGACTTCGGCCAGTTGTTGTTAGCTGTTTGGTTGGAGGTTGTTCAGTTGTTGTTGTTGCTAGGTTTCTTAACCTTATTTGAATCTCCATTCCAGATTAACTACTTAATTGTGGCTAAAACTATTACTAAAATGTAAGAACAATAATAGCACCACAAGAGATATGATAACCTTTTTTTTATTTTAAATGACACCCTTTTCTTTCATTAGATTACTACGAAACTTCCAAGAGAAGTAAATTTATGTAAACAAAATAAAGTATTTCATGCAATCAACACAGTGACTCAACAATAGTGGCCCGTCTGTCCAACTAAATTAAGAAGTCATTAAAGTCGGAGAACAAATATAAGATAAAACTAATCGTGTGGTGAAATAAAATATGAAAGAGAGTGTCGTATGAGGAATATAGTATGCATGATAGAAAATTTTCACTTAAAGAATATATAGAAGAAGAAGAAGAAGAAAAAATCACCTAAAGGAAACAAATTGAACAAAAGGGATGGAGGGACTGAGAGTGACCTTTTGTTGTGTTTTTGTGAACCTTATTTCCAACCGGCTATGTCCAACACTTTGATGGAAGTAGTCAAAACTAGTTATTTTGTCAAGTTATTATAACATGTACATTATTCATTATGTCGCAGTGCGTTGAATACATGTTCCTATGTTTGAATAGATAGATTAGTGCGAAAGGGTGCAACTATCGGTGACAATGGCTCATGTGTATTTTGTTTAAAAGGCAGACTTGGTGTAGTAAAATTCATATCTCTATTTTGAATAAAATTCTCAGTGCGATATTAGTAAAATCAACATTTGGTATCCAGAGCTAATACACATTGAGAAAATGTCGAACGAAGGAAGTTGAGCCAACAGTAGAGGGCACAACATCAAGTGGCATAGTAGGAATAACTATGGAGCGTGCGCCATTAAGACGAAAATCTACATGGAGGCACAAGGCCTATTTCAATGTTGTTGAGCCAATGGCAGGGGCAGGGGCGGAGACAGGGGCGAGAGGGGGCGGTCGACCCCTCCGTGTCCGAAAAAAATCCTACTATCATTTTGAATCGCGAATTTGATTATTATCTGATACGAATTTGAGTTTGACTTCAACTAGAGATACCTAGATAATTGA
>JAWWMW010062127.1:0-26349 GCA_035048345.1 Echeveria elegans
CAACCTCAATTTCGTCTCAAATCCGCGAACGGTGTTGATTAGGACAACCGGGTTGAGGTCGGCTAGGTTGGAGATGTTAATAAGAGCTTGTGGGAGTTTGGAGAGTGTGAATGTGTCCCATTGTTTGGAGTTTGGGGATAGGGAGTGTGCTGCGCTGGCATATGGAGGAGGATTGAGGGAGGTGAAGATGGATAAGTTCCAGCCACTTACAGCACCAAGTGGTCCGATCTGCATCCTGATTCCAAAACTGCTTTGGCACATTGATTATGTTTCAATCAAGATGTCTAATTTGTTGTTTCTGGGTGCGAAAGGTTGGTACTTTCAATGGTCTGAGATTGGTAATTTCAGTGGTCTGAGATTGGTTATTTGATGGTGTGGAAATGGGAATTGTGGACAAGCTAGTGGAGCTGCAGAAGAGCAGCACTAGATGAGGCATTTGAGAGATGTGTGGCTGGATTTGCGGTAGTGGCGAAGGGAGGCTTGCCCCCCCTAAATTTTGATTCTCAGCAGCCGTTCCATGCCCTCACTTGAGCCATTCCGCAGCTTGCCCTCTCTCTGTTTGTGAATTCAGGCACATATGCATCAGTTGATTTTGAGAATGTAGGACATAGTAATAACGCAAGAGAAGTACTTAATGAAGGAGTTCACATTGGTAATATTGATCTCTAAACAATGCCAACCAAAGCCAATCCTCAAGAACCAGTCAGGGCTCAACCGGGTCAGTAAGTGTCAATCCAAAGAGGCAAAGGTGAGTCATCCAAAAGGAATGGAGATGGGAGTGATGACAGTGGAGAGGAGGAAAGTAGAGGCAGAGGAGACAGGGAGATGGAAAGTGAGATGAATCATAGGAGAAGGAAAAGCGCGGCTGCAATCTGAGGATGGTGGGAATGGTGGAGGTAATCCCCATGCTGAAGATAGATGAATGTCATGAAAGTGGCAGGATGAACTTGCTATTTGGTTCGATATCATTGACGTATATAGTTGCGCTTAATAAGGTGTTTCTTGTTTTGGTATTGTTCTTGTTCTTGTTTGAGCTTGTCTGGTATTTGATGGAGTTATTAATTGAGCTTGTTTTGCTTTTGAGTTTATAAACAGGTTTTGTTTTGAAAATGGTTTTGAAAACCATTTTGAACTTGATATTAAAGATGAGATGAATAAAAAACGAAATTCAAAACACTTTCAAAACTACACTCAAAATAAATTCAAATGTGGTTTATAAATTGGGCCTAAGAGTCGTTGTAGATCACATAAAAGTAGACTTCACAAGTACTTAGATTCTGTTTATAAATAACATTTGAGTTTGTTTTAAGATGTGTTTTGAATTAATTTTTAAATAAATTTTCATTCATTTTAAACTTCGATTTTTTTAAAACTCAATCCCTCCTAAGGTTGGTTTGATATTTTTATTTTTTAAAAACTTTTTTGTGTACAAACACTCAATTGAGTCAATCTACATTCAATTAAACACTTAATTGAATCAATCTACATCACACCGCCACCACCACTTCCGCCCAACCGCCGCACTGCCACCATCGCCGACCACCATCACTACCGGTCGCGGCCACCGCTATCACCGCCGACCATTGCAACCACCACCACCGGCCGATCACTGCCACCGACGCGACCATCGCCACCACCGCCGATCGCTGCCGCCACCACTTTTCGGCCAGCCGCCTTACACCACCACCACATTTACAATTTAACTATAATAAAATGCATAACCTAAAAATGAGCAAATGAATTCAAAAATATTCGGTCGGAAGTTGTGATGGTCGGTCGGAAGTTATGGTGGTGGCAAGTCGGAAATTATGGTGGTGACCGATTGGAAGTTGTGGCGGAGATCGGAAGTTATGGTGGTGACCGGTCGAATAAAGTTGTAGTGGTGGGATGAGGTGCAAATGTGTTACGAATGAGTAAAAGAAATAAATTTTTTAAAATGTTTATAAACACCAAAAAATTTGAAATGAAGTTGAAAAATGTTTTGAATTTAGTTTTTAGTTAAAAAAGTAATTGAAAATAAATTCAAAACTTTTTTTAAATTGCGTTTGTCGACCGAGCCTTAGTTTTCTTCTTGTAGTTTGGTATTTCCACCTGATGGCCCGCTGTTGATCAAATTATACCAAACCGCGTCATCTGATTGGCGCTCCCAAAGTCTTCAAAAAAAGAAAAATCATGTAGATAATATTAGTTGGATAGAAAATTCAAGCTGTTTTAACAGTTGTTTATGCAATTAAGCTTGTGTTTATCTCTTTTATTGCAGTTAGTATTGACTGTCGTGTTCACTTAACCTTTATTCCTAGGTGCGGTCCTAAATGGGAAACCCAGTGTTGCAGAAAAAGACGTGTCGCCAATGAAGACATTGCTAGTGTCGAATAAGATTACAGATTGTTCTTTGAAATGTAGTGTTAATATTTATTCTTTTGTCACCATTTTATTCATTTGTTGTCATAACGTGCTCAGAAATTTTAGTTGTGGAATTGCAAACCCATAAAGTCCAGAACACTGATGCTACTTTTAACGACGCGGACACATTGTTGACTCATGGACGAAAACAGGTGTGGAATGATAACAGACGAACCAAGTAAGCTTTTCATTCATCCCCATCTTTTTGATCGCCAAACATCATATTGAATATGGTCGGGCATTTAGTTAAATGTTACATTAATACTAGATACACACATATGCAGTAGGGGGTTAAGAGGGATAGGTGAGCTTGATCTCCTATCGACCCACAACCATTAATTTGGCGTACAACTCAGGTAGCTTGTGTCTCCATTCAATAAGTCATGAAGTAGCAAAGTGATTTTGAAAAGTAGGCGTTTTTGAGAGCTGTAGTCAACATTGTCACTCCTTTTAGGTCACCCAGTCTTTTTTTGGTTATTCAATCAGACACATTGCCCTCTACATAGACCCATGATTTTTTTTTTTTGGTCTTTAGTATCTCAAACATTTTTCCTTAGTCTAGATTTTCATGTGGGGTTTCACGAACCTTTTGAAATACTTCCTACGTGTTAGCACTTGAGATCCCGAACTAGTCGCCTAGTGGTGAATTCCGGCGAAAATGCACATTAGGGGGGTCAATTATCAAAGTGAGTTATTTTCAAATGAAACAAATCAACCTCCCTAACGTTCCAATCTAGCCACCACTACACCACCCCCACTTTCTCCACCACCACCACACCAAAGTGAGATGGTGTGGTGGTGGAGATGAAGGAGGAGGAGGTGGTGGAGAGGTGGAGGAGGTGGTGGTGGTGGTGGTGGTGTGGTGGTGGAGAGGTGGATGAGGACGAGGAGGTGGGGTGGTGGAGGAGGTGGAGGAGGTGGTGGTGGTGTGGTGGTGAAATACACCAAAAGTAAAATAAATCACTTTTGATTTATTTCAAAATAAAAAAAATGGTATATTTCAAAATGGTTTATTTGCTCAAATAAATCATTTTGTCATATAATTCACCCCTATAAATTTTGTGTATAGGCTTGAACTTCCACCGCTACGCAAGTTTCAAGCTTGATAATGATTAGAGGCTAGAAGTGAAGTAGAGGGTAGAATGAAGAAGATGGGGTGATTAACATTTTGATTTCCATTTTCTCTATGTCCCGGTCCACACGTAAATGACCTAGTCTTAAACAAAAATATGTTCTACCTGCTGCTTATTCTTGACTCCTTATGAAACTGTCTTTCGCATTTTATTAAATCTCCTAGTTGATTTTTAGTGTATAGTAGTAATCTTTGTCAGTTTCGATATAGGTTAAATCCGAGTTGTCTGAGGCTTATTGAACTCTTCTACTTATCTCGTGTAGATCTAGAATGTCTGCTGCATTGCATATCTGAAAACTGCACGCATTTTGACAACCTGGTTATAACTTGTTATAACTAGCTTAGATGCATGTGCTCGGCAAGGGCTGGCAAGCTAACCTGACCTTGGCGGTCCCGTAGCCTAGCCGCCCTCTTAGGTGGCTTTCCCCGGCCGACGCCACGTGCGTGCTGTGGTTCAATGCTAGTAGAAAAAAAAAAAAATAGAGTCACGTTTGTAGCCTTGAAGCAAAGGCAGCAGCATAGCACACCCAATAAATAACTACTCAAACCAGCATTTAAACTCATCAATTAAATGTAACACGTGTGCTTCTTCACTGTTTTAGTCCGCTAATTAACTTTGACTTATATTAATGTCTCTTTTTCAACTCATGTACACTCTCATCTTCAAATCTGATCATATTATTTGGTTAAAATTAGTTGGATTTTACTGTTGGAACTAAAATTATGTTAAAAAAAAATTAAAAGAGGTTTAGCTGTGATAATGTCTAGCTAAGGGGCTATCATGCAGTGGATAAGAAATTCCAAACATGTAGTTCCAATTATTGACTTTTCGATCTCACTTAGGTTGAAACTCCTAGTAATTACTGGTTTTTAAATCCCCTCCAAAAAAAAAAAACCGTGTACAAGTCGTAGATGTTGAATTCATAGTTAGGTACTTACCACATAAATACAAGCGTATTCAAGAAAAATATATTAAATCCGAAAACAATAGACTCAAGTCTAAAATGGAACTTTGACTTTCTTTAGCAGCCAGAAAAAATAACAACATCCAGCAACAACGCCACCGCTACTAGTTTCCTCTATTTATACCCCTTCAACAATCTCTCACCAAAATCATTCCAATCCCATCCATATCATCATCTCTGGTCACCAAGACTTTGAAACTTTTAAGCTAAAATGGAGCACAGTGAGAAAACGTCGAGGACCTCCACTACCACTACATCTCCTACCTCTTCACTTTCTTCTACACCACCTTCCTCCCCGTCGAGACCGATGCTGGTCATGTCTCCTTGCGCTGCTTGCAAGATTTTAAGACGTCGTTGCGCTGATAAATGTGTCTTGGCACCTTACTTCCCTCCAACGGAGCCAAACAAGTTTTATATCGCTCATCGTGTCTTTGGTGCCAGCAACATAATCAAGTTCCTCCAGGTAAATACTCAATATATTATTTGAACACTTTTACTTGTTCGGACATGAAACGACATAGTTTTGATGAGTCGTTTGTCAAGAAATGTGACTTCTAAAATTGGAGAGACTGCTTATGATGTTCAGGAGCTACCTGAATCGCAACGAGCGGATGCGGTGAGCAGCATGGTGTATGAAGCTAGCGCGAGGATTAGAGACCCCGTGTACGGCTGCGCCGGAGCAATCTGCCAGCTGCAGAAGCAAGTGAGTGAGTTGCAAGCTCAGCTAGCCAAATCCCAAGCTGAAATTGTCAACTTACAGGCCCAACAAGCCCAACTCGTTGCCTTGATATGCATGGAAATGTCAACTGCCCAACCTAATAAATCCATGATTAAAACGGCGCCGGATCAGTCGTTTGAGTGTGATGATGAGTTTATCGGGAATCCCCTGGTTGATGATTTTTATAGTGGGCTGGCCTTCGAGGAAGGAAGTGATGGTTTGGGCTATTTGGGCTGGGAGATGCCACTCTGGCCCGATATGATGATGACTAGCTAATTTTCAACATTGATTTTCTAGATACAAAAACAACAGGTGGAAAATGTAAGAAAAAAAAGAAAGAGATATACAGAGAATACTTTTTTGTCTAGCAAAAATAACCTTTTTAAATCAAAAGCCATGGTTTGGAGATACTGTATTGAAAACTGAGCTTTACATTAGTATTTTAAATGATGTTTACATGCTCTGATCAATCTATATTCTTGCAAGAGACAAAAAAAAAGAGAAATCACAGTTCCTAATGTGCGTTTTTATTTTGAAAATTAAAGTTGTTAATAAAAATGAATAATAAGAACGCAACAAATAAAAATGATGCACCATTAATTATTAATGGTGGGACATTCCACATCAAAAACTCTGACATGTTTGTAAAAGGGAGATCACATAAAATTGAAGAAAATAAAAAATAGAATTACTGAAAATGTAAGGAATATCCAAGTTATACAAATTTGAGTTACTATTCCTACCCGTTGGGATGAAGATATTTTCAGTTTCATAACTTATTACTTTACTAGCGTTCCGCCCGTCATCCCGACGGGAATACGGGGACAGACGCAATTCTCCCTCCAATTCAATCAATTTCTCGCGATTCCGGTGTACAAACTTCACATCTATCCTTCTCCTCAATCTCATCATCATTTCCATCGTACCCATATGCAAATTTGGGAAAGAAACTAAATAAATTACCATAATGCCATTAATGAAGGGTAAAATTGACAATTTATGTTTGATTATTCATCATTAGACTCCTTGCTTTGAACTCCGACGTAGAAACCGGCCAGCTTTTTTTCCCATGTACAACCGCATTCCTGTTGCTCCAAATCAGCTGCAACCCAATCAGGACTTTCCTCCTATTGTCACTATTCTCCTCGGAAAAGACTCTCCAAAGCCAGTCATCCATTCTCGGGCGCTCTCCTCCCTCTTCCATGTATTATCTATCTTGAGGCATGTCCACATGCTTTTCGCCCACTAACATTCCATGAATATATGTTCGGCACTTTCCTCCTTATAGCCACATATGCTACACACTTTACTCTGTACAACCCCCTCCGAAACAGATTTGACATCACCGGAATAGTATTGAGAAACACCCTCCACCCAAGTATCTTGACGCCTTCCGGCACTTTGGCTTTTCCAGAACTTTGTCCAAATCTTCTCTGATACCTCCTAGTTGGAGCTTTCACCACTTCCTTGGACTCTGGACTTCCGCCAATTATAGGCTTCTATGTACCGGATTTCACCGTATATTCTCCTGTGAATGAGTGCTTCCACGTCCATCTACTGTATTCGAATATAATACACGCACAAAACATGTTGTGAACCCCAACAAGCTTTTCCATATGTATGAATCCGAAGAACGTACCTGGGCTGATAGCAGGCTCCCCTCTCTGCAATATTTCGGCAACAAAACCTTACTTATTAGCGATTCCGACATTGTTAGAATACGTCATAATTGCTTCATTAACAAAGCTTCGTTCAAGCACTCCACGAGTCTGATGCCTACACCTCCTACCGATTTTTCTCTTAGGACTAGTTCCTTTCTGACCCAGTGGATCCCCTGTTCCGTCTTCCTTCCATTCCACCTAAACCGCATAATTGATGCGTCCAGCCGCTCGCACATGGTTCTTGGAATCTTAAAAATACTCATAGTATAATGATTTGTGCCTGCACACATGATTTTACCAAAATGTCTCTGCCTGCCCAAGACAGTGTGAGATTCTACCAATCCTGAATCCTTTTGCACAGCCTTTCCTCCATTTCCTTCAGCGACTCTGTCTTGTTTTGACTAATGCTAGCAGGTAGACCCAGAGCATAGATACTAACTATGGGCATCCTACAATCTGGAGAAACAAGTCAATAAACTGATGATTAAAGTGCTTTCGGTTTGGTGTTGGTGGCACAAGACAAAAAACATACTACTGGATGATAATCTCTTCTGAATATTCACCCAACATCCATATAAGAGCTGCCTTAGCTTTATGTTCTTACACATTATGGTTAGTGTCAGTGTTTTTGACCAATATATATAATGAATTTTGGAATAAACCAGCACTTCTTCACGCTAATGAGATGATTTGAACATCATCTGGTTCTTCAGTAACTATAGATTCCCAACAGTTTGTTTAGTTATACGCCTCAGCGTAAAATGAGGATTTTGCATTTGAAATATTTTGGGTTGAATTAGCTTGTGTAGACTGTATTTTCAAGTGTTTCAACATTAGGTGGTTGTAATGAATCTAGAAGAACAGTTTCATCTTGATTGAAAATGCGAAACAGTTCAATATTCTGGTTTAGATATGGAACGAGTTCACTACTGCAACAAGCTGCAGCCAAACTACCATGATCCTTCAACTCCAGCAGTAGGGTTCCGAAAAGCAGACAGTCCCCAGTTAGTCTTCAGCGCGTAAGGAGGGTAGATTTTCGCACCTTCCTTAGTGATTTGGGCAATCTGCAAGTGTATAATACTGCATCAGATGGTGAAAAATAATAATTCTTGGAATACTGTATTTTGCTGCTGCTTCTAGCTAACAAGTCGCGGACGGATGTTTAAACACACCTGGATCTTGTTTATGGCAGACCGATCACGGTAGATCAGCACTCGCATGCATTCCTCCAATAACTTAACAGCCTCTTCAAAGCTCAATTCCTCCTTCCATTTTGCACGCAAAATTGGTCGTGCAAGGTGGTTTCCGAAACCGGTGGCCACATGGTTATCCTCATAATGCACACCTATCATATTAACCTGAAAGTTTCAATCAGATGATGAGCAAATTATGTGCCACCGAGAAGACATCATTTTAGTTAAGTTTCAACAATGAGGAGCATTAAGAAGAACTTACAGTACCAACATAAGTCTGGCCGTTCTTTATCCCTCCAAGAACAAGTGAGTTCCACAGTGGATCAAACTTGTTACGTCTGTTATACATGACCCTCGTCAGATAGTTGTGCACCTCTTTGGGACCCAGAGAATTGTTGTCGTCCCACATGTTGTCATTAAGGCTGCATGAGAAGGGGATAATTTACTACTGAAAACCATTTCAAAATTCATGATATGTCTAGGGAATGTCTGATGTACTAACATAAGGTCATCAAGATAACGCATGATTTCTTGAAAGTCACTTATTTCTCCCCCTGCTCCAAGAAGAGAGTGCTTTCCAATTGCCTTGATCCTTTCCAGGCTCTTGTAGCGCAAAGTGGAACCATACGACCCTGCACCCATTTTGTAATGTAACACATAAATGGCATATAATGAACAACAGATATGCAATAACTATAATCAAATATTAACAACAAAGTTCAGTATAACAGTCATCAGAATACTCACTTAAGCGGCATTTAATATTACCCGTTTAAAAGTTATCATATCAAGCCGCAGCCATACACCCATAGCAACCAAATTTCAGAAAAAGATTCACTAAAGTACCGCTCACAAAGAAATACGACATACCAATACCATAACCCTAGTCCATAAGTACACAACAAGCTTAAAAATGCACACCACATCGAACTTCTAATCGATTTACGAAAGGAAGAAAATAAGCATCAACGTATTCTGATTTCTCCCAAGCCACATATTGATTGATATTAATATGACTTGTCCGCAGTTTACAAGCCACAATATAATACATAGCTCTTTCAATAGAGTAACAAAATCATAAACTGAACTGAAACACCTGTCAAAGTCGAACACCATAAAAAAAATAAAACAAGAAATAATGCATCAGCAGGCGGCAGCTCAAACATACCTCCAGTATCAGAAGCAATGAGAACACCACCCTTGTACTTAACCCCAATTACAGAAGTTCCTGTAACATAAGGATACCTACACCAATATCAAAATCCATCAACTCAATCTCCAAACAAAAAAAAACCTACAAATCCCAAATTTAATCCCACACCAATTCTTCCTAAATTCAGATAAAAAAAATACTCCAAACAACACAGAAACACTAAATATATGAATCATATAGAGCAAAGAAAAAAGCATACTGAGTCCGCTCCGACGCAGCAGCTTCACAGTTGAACAAGCAACTAGCGTCCATCATCTACACGTACAAATTAAACACAACCACAATTACATGCAAAAGCATGAAACTTTACAAAATTGAATGAAATCGGAGGCTTACCTCCATTCGCGATTCCGACTTTCTGATCTGCAATTTCCAGAAAGTGCGTTAGACAGAGGAGAGCTTTGGTTTATGCTTCCTTCCTCTCTCTCTCTTCCCCTTTCAACAAGAAACGTTGACAACCGGGTCGGGTCGGATTCCAAAATGGGCTCTTACGGACTTTCATTAAATGGGCTACGTATGTGCTTTCAAGGCCCAACTGTTCGAATTCGCTCGACAGTACAGTATCATTTTTGGGAAACGTTGTCGTTTCGGATGGTTAGGGCGGACGCGCCACGAAGGCTAAACTGGATTGTATAACAATCCACTACGTCCGGAAGCTTAACCACGTAGAGTCACGCCCGAGGCGCAAATCTTTCATTTAGTTTTTTTTGTACCGCAGCGAACGAACCTCGCGTTGTTGAAGTCGGCGGAGGCCACGCTCTTCGCGTTGGGTGTTTCGGCGCCGTTTGGACGATCGTGTAACTATTATTCGATATAGCGGCGCTCAACTCGGTGATGATATTTTTATGCTTCGCGTTTTCGCTTATTTTATTCCTTGTTTATTGATATGAATATTTATGCATGTGGCGGTGATTGATTAAGAGTGTGGATTGTATTTTGGTAGAATTAGGTGGAGTGTGATTTTATTGTGGACTCTGATGAGAATTTGAGTGGAGAATTGAAGTGGAATTTGAGGGTTTTGGTGCGAATAGTGGCGTTTGACTCATGGAAGACGCTTCCGTGGCTTCTTGCTCGGTAATTTTGTGTTGGCTATTTGATTGTACTTTTTTTATGTAGTAGATTTGCTCATTGGATAGGAGATAGTGGCCGTGTGCTTGGAATATTTGCGGCTGAATTTGTGAATTTGAACTGTTTGGTTAAGTGATCAACAGTGGAAGGAAGGCGGTAAGAATGTTTGATTCTTGGGTTTCTGCTTGAGGAGGTGCTGACTTTTGGTGCGTAGAATAGACTTTTATGTGGCTAAAAACCTTTAAGATAAAAACACTAGACTGTCAAAGATGGTGGTTGGCTGGTTGCTATAGCTGGCTCACAATGCAGGAGATTGGAAGAATTGTCGTATTTCATTCATAATTCTTTTGAAAATGTTCATTAATTTTGTTTCTCACCTAACTCAGTTAGTTATTCTGCTGGGTCATTGTTTGTGTATATAGACACATTTTGTTCCAGGCTACCATATATGCAAAATATATCTATTGTTTCAAATTTCAATTGAAACATGCTGCTATCTTATTGTGTAGGAAAAGTTGTCACACTTCCGAATAAAGGAGCTTAAAGATGTTCTTTCCCAACTTGGACTATCTAAGCAGGGGAAGAAGCAGGTTTCACTCTGCTCTATATCTTTCGTAACTGGTTGTATGCTTATATTATGGGTTATGATTGTACTCTTATTGAGTATTAAAATGACGGTTCTTTGATGTAAGGTTCAGGCCAAATTGAGATGAAGATCTGGCCCGGTTATAATATTTCATTTAGCCAAATCAAGACAACTAGTCTAAGGGAATAGTATTCTAGAAGATTAAATTAACAATTTGATGATACTGGTCATAGGTTTAATTTTTCTATCAATAGTAAGCTGCGTTCCACGCTTAAATCGACCTCAACTTTAACAATAATGAAGGCAATTCTCTATCAATTTTTCATTCATAATATTTATTTCTTCTTTACATGAACATCAAATATGTCTGGAAAGGGAATTTCGGATTAAGATAGGGGTTTGTCTGCAAGAACATATGGTCAAATGACAAATGATGAGTAAACATAACCTGTTATTATATGACATAAAGATGCTCCTGAATTACTGTTTCATTCGGATTTTGTGTGCATGCTTGATATTCAATAGTTTCAATGGTAAGTTATATTCTAACTTAACTAACATAAATCTTATTCTAAATGTGAAACTTGATGACGTGAATCAAGTGACAATTCAGAGTCATTGATATTACATACTTATTTCAGGATCTTGTGGAGCGCATTAAGGCTTTATTATCTAATGCACAAGGTATTCAATATCAATACTTTTTTCATTTACTTAACACTTGCATGAAGTAAATTTCCCATCAATTTCACTATCCTTTATTTGCTGAACTTCTAATCCTGGTAGTTAGGGCACCCTAATTGGTGAAGGAAAATGAGATTGAGTGATGGAGATAATTAGTTTAAACTTAAAGCCAAATGAAATTTTAATTTATATATGCATTTCATCAGAACACATTTGTGATTGATCCAGTGGTGTATGTCTAATAGTTTTTTAGTAATTATCAGTTGTGTACACAAGATTCTTTGTCAGAAGAAAATAAATGTGAGGTTGGCCTAGTAAATATATTTGAACCTTACAGTTATTAAGACAAATTGTATTGAAGTAACTGGATTTATTCATTGTCCCATTGAACTTCCTGTTACCTTCAACAAACCTATTCGATTCTCTCTCTGAAATGCGTGTATATCTTTACAGCCTGTAAGATGTCAGCAAAAAAGGAGACACCGAGGAAGGAAGAAATAGTTCGAGTAATAGAAGATACTTTCAGGTTTAAATCCTATATTATCTTTAAATTTGGTCATGTCGTTAAACACTCTTTGACCCTCATTTTCATAACTTACACGTATAATTATCTTTATTCCTGAACCTGCACTGCTTTCCCAGTGCTAGAATAGATTCATATTCATGGCATAAAAGTGCATCTTTTTGCTAACTTAAGATGCAGGAAGATGCAGGGGAAAAGCGCTACTGATCTTGCTACCATGGGGGACTGTATGTCGGATACCAACAGTCTGCAGAATAGTGGAGATGCTGCTGATCGTTTGCAATTGGAAGTAATACGCTGCATTTGTGAAAATTCATTGTCCACAGAATCAATGATTAAGGTTGTACTGGTGATCTATTTTGGAATCTCGTAAATAAAATTTGTGCGACTCAGGAACTGTACAGAAGGTGCCAGTCCATTGGAATAGTGTTATTATTAGGTTAGCTGTCGTAATTGTCTTAGGCTTTAGAGGCTAGGTCATTGAATGTTATGACGCGTCATTGGTGTTCAGTTGGATTGCAACAGCACTGTTCTTGTGCTCTAACTCATTCTTGCAATTCCAACATGGCAATTTACAACTTGGTACCCCCTTCTTTTGTGACAATATCTTTTGTAAATCATAGGAAAATATTAAATGAAAATATGTTATTGATGACCTAATAGTGTTATTATTAGGTCAGGTCAGGGATAATGTGCATATGTTTCGGTCTTGATGTAAAAAATTTCTTAGCTCCAATTATCAGTTGATCTAGTCATTCAGTAGACTTGGCGATGTATAATGTATTTCTTCTCAATATCTCTCTCTCATCTCATTATTTAATATATATGCTGGATTGGTTTTATATTGGCAGTGTGATGATAAACAATGTGGCATATGGCAACATTTGGGGTGTGTCATTCTTCCAGATGAGTCGGGGGATGCTGCTCTTGATCCCCCCGAAAAGTTTTATTGTGAGATATGTCGTCTCGCTAGAGCGGACCCGTGAGTTGCTCGTCTAGTTATTATTTCCTTTAATGTCCTATTTGTCAAATGATGTCTTGGTGGTATTTGTTATTCCAAAACTCTATATTTCCTTACTAATTCTTTTTATGCAGGTTTTTGGAATCACTGGCACATCCTCTCTATCCAGTGAAGTTAGTTGTGAAAGATGCTCCAATTGATGGGTAAATAACTGTCTTCAGTTAAACTTTGGCAATTTGAGATCTGTTTATTTTTTTAATTTTACTTGTAGTTTTTCGGTTGCTAATTTTATGTTGGATGTTGTTGATGTCAGATCAAGTCCTTTGCTGCATCTGGAAAAGTTATTTAAGCTGACAAGGGCAGACAAAGATATGGTGTCAAAACAAGAGCATGATGTGCAGGTTGTTAAATATTTGAGGATTAGTTTTTTACTTGTTGCTCTAATTCAATTTATATTTGTGCCATAAGCGCTCCTTTGCGAGATCTTTATCTGTTCTCACATCATATCTTGATTATTTTTAGGCTTGGTGTATGCTGGTAAATGATAAGGTTGTCTACAGGATGCAGTGGCCTCAACATGTAACTTTGCACGTTAATGGTACATTACTTGGCCTGTATTGTAGCTTTTAATGACATTGGATTTTAGTTCCGTTATATACATGCATTGTAGGCCGCATCTTCCTGATGTTTTAAGTTATAAAACGAGACATGGTTCCAATGCTTCCTTTTGTTTGTACTGAGATGATTCCACTCAAATACGAGGCTGAAGAATCTACACAAAACCTGAAAACCATAACTAGTGAACATCAACAATAATGTTAGCTTGTATAGAACATAAATTTTCGTTGTACCTGTAATTCATCAGTGAAATGTGACCCCAATGTTGACCATTTGTTGTTTGCATTTATAAATTTGTGAATGATGTTGCCTTTGTGCTTGCTGCTCTTCTGAGTTCTGATGGCATTACTTAATGGTAGGTGGTTGTGTTGCCTCTGTTGTCTGTTTCTATCAAGTTAAATTGAGCTGCTTGACCTGTTAGCTTTAGACTTTAGCCATTGTTTATATTCCATCTCTATTTCCATATCCCTTGACCCTTCAAAATTGCATTTATTTGTAGGAATACCAGTTCGTGCAACTAACAGACCCGGTCCTCAAGTTCTAGGTTCTAATGGCAGGGATGATGGTGTTATTGTGAGTCTAGTCTCACCCTAACCGCCTAGTGTTTCTCCTGACCACCTTAAAATGTGTTTTTCTAGTGCACAACCTCGTGATTATTGGCTTGATATTTCATATTAGAATCTCTGTTTTCAGACTTTAGCATCCTTCACTTTCATCTCCTCTTGATCTTCAAGATCAATGATGGCATAATGACCTAATAGTTTAGTTGGCTCCATTTATTGAGTTCACTTTATCATGATCATCTGTTTCAACATCTCCGTTAACATTGCATTGAGTGTCTTATTTATTTGAGTAATAGAAAATCTCATTAACCGGTTTATATGCACGTTTAGTTAGTCTGGTTTACTTAATAGAGGAGATACCCTTATGTTTTTTCCGATAATGATGTGGTTGCTGCTATCGGCAAATTACATATCACTTCAGAAGATTATGTTTTTCAATGGTTGTTCTAATGTCTTTGTGTCCATGCATCAATAGATATCACACTGCCTCAGTTATGGATCAAATAAAATTACCCTGGAAGCAAGTGACACTCGCACATTCTGTTTTGGTGTTAGGCTGGTCAAAAGGCGCAGTCTTCAAGAGGTGTGTTTCAGTTACCTTAAAAAGAGAATCAGCAGCTGTATGTTGCCGTTTTTTAGTAAAAAAATATAATACAGACATAATATATATTGAAGAGGGGTTTAAGTCATGTAACTTACAACATGCTTGTCAAATATGATAAGCTATGATGCACGGTAATCTTTTATCAATTGTCGAATAAATTCTAAATCAGTCAACAAAGAACCTTTGAAAAGGTTATTCTTATATGTAACTGAGTTTTAATAGTGGGTTAAGTTGCATATTTCATAGATCTTGTTGGACATTAAAAACCCCTTGAATCACTTTGCAGCTCGGCGGTCGATGTTTGTGTTCTCAAATGTCGCTGCCTTTGGTTTTCCTATACAAGCATCTTGATAGATTTAGTTGTAACATTTGTCTTCTTCCTCCTGAATACCCCTTCTAGATCCGCAAATTGGTTCCTAAGGAGTCCGATGGGGAGTCTATTGACGAGGCTCTAGCTCGAGTGCGACGTTGCATCGGAGGAGCAGCAGCGGCAGAAGAGTCAGACAGCGACAATGAATTAGTCGTTGCAGAGTCTCATGTCATAAACCTACGCTGTCCAGTAAGTACATTTGGGTTGCTGGTTCTGTAATTCATTCTTAGACGGTCAATTTATTTTCACTTGTAATTGTCTTTGTTAGTTAGAAATATATTATTTTCTTAGACATAAAAATTATTGTTTGCATTAGTTGATTGCGCATGAAATATCATCTCAATGACATTACAGATGAGTGGGTCTAGAATAAAAGTTGCTGGCCGATTCAGACCTTGTCTCCATCTGGGGGGTTTCGATCTTGACGTTTTTCTGGAAATAAATCAGCGTTCAAGAAAGGTGAATAATTTACTTCACTCATAGTATTATGTAATAAATAATTTTTGATGGAAATAAAAGAAAATTGAAATTTGTTGGAAAGTCAATTTGCATGCAAAGTTAAGAGAAGTTTGTATCGTTCTCAATTTCCTCTAGTTTTTCTCACTAATGTGCCTAAATCGTTGTCAGCTGTCAACTGTCATATATATATATATTTGCTAAATGCACTGAAATTGTGCTGATTCAGTGGCAGTGCCCTATCTGTCTCAAGAATTACTCGCTGGAAAATATTATAATTGATCCGTACTTCAACCACATCACATTGATGGTAATGCATCTGCAACATCTACATATTTTTGGCCGAGGGTCACTCAGTACTTGGTTTGATTGTGGTACTTTTGTGCAGATGAAAGGTTGCTGGGATGATATAACTGATGTCGAGATAAAGCCTGATGGTTGTTGGCGTGTCAAAACTAAAAATGAGAGTGAACGTAAGACTGTTGGAGATCTTGCACGGTGGCATTTTCCCAATGGTTCTCACTGTAACATTACTGAAGGGGAGGATATTGAGAGGAAGGTCATGGTTTTGTCCAGAAGTGCCACTGGTCAGAACCTTCAGGCGGATGATGGTGTGCCTTATGATCTCAATTTGCTTGAAGATAGCACTCCAATGAGCATTAATGCAAGTGGAAGTGGTAGGGATGGCGATGATGGTAATGGGACCACAGACTATATCAACAGTGGGATGGAGTATGATTCCGCTGTAATACTGAATTCGGATCCTGCTGAGAAAAGCAGGAACTCATATGCAGAAGTGATAGAGCTCAGTGATTCTGACGATGATGAGTTAATACCGGAGCTGTGCATGAAAGCTGCACTAGTACTTCAAAGATTGACTTTAATTTGACTATTTCAGATATTCCTAGCTCTTTCTCAGGTGATTTTCCATCTAAAGCAGAAGTTTA
This sequence comes from Echeveria elegans, assembly GCA_035048345.1. Taxonomy (NCBI): domain Eukaryota; kingdom Viridiplantae; phylum Streptophyta; class Magnoliopsida; order Saxifragales; family Crassulaceae; genus Echeveria; species Echeveria elegans. The sequence goes on from JAWWMW010062127.1 coordinate 16,666, forward strand.
TGATACTAACCACGCTGTATACGAGGTGTCGGATTGGGGCGTACCTTTTGGGAGTGAGGCTGATTGCAACAATGGGTTATTTGATTCTACCTGTGCAGTCTCAGCTTCGGGCCCTCACATCCAGCATACACGCATGAATGGTCCTTCATTTAGAAATGGTGATGTAGCTCCTGGGACCTCGGGTGCCATAGCTGTTTTAGGTACTAATCCAGTTTCATTTAATGGGGCTGATCCCTCCCTTCAGACACCTCTTCCTCCGGCGCCTTCCAGTGTTTCCATGGATTATGACGTGAAAGATCCGTTGAATGCGTCGAATGGGAACCATTCTGATGACTGGGTTTCTCTGAGGCTTGGTGGCTGTCAAAGTGACAATAATAGAGCACGTACAGTATCCAAGGATTCAGACTCGGGAAACCAAGTACTGCCTGAGAAAAATGCCGTGGATCATTTGGATGGCAATGGTTAGTCTCCTCAAAATACTAATCACGTAGGTAATACTAATCATAACTGTGTAGTTAGCTCATCTATCTTCTCTTTTGCCAGCAGCTGAACTGCTTCTTCGGTTGTCTAATGGAGGATCCGACAAAATCAGCAGGCCAAGATCTGACATCCCATTCTCGTACCCTATGCAAAATCGTTCTGTCCGACGGCGAACATATCTTTCCATTGATTCAGATTGACTGAAATTTTTATATGATGCATTTCTAGAAGGGGGGACAGTCGCCAAAAGCAAACCAAGGTGTGATGTATGCACAAGTTTGCTCGGCCTAGTGATAAAAAATTTCAGTTCTTTTGCCCATGGTCTTATGTGAAACTGCAGAGGTAACTAATATGACCGAACAACTCCTTGTGAGCTCAAGGTATTGCGCTGAATAGGCTATGTTTTTGTGGGCATGTCAGCCAGGGGCAAGTATTGTTGTCGCCCCTTGTAGAATTTGGAGGTCAGTTGATTCAAGGAAGCAGTACATAGCAAGCTACCATAAATTTCATTATCTTAGGTTAGGAGAATTTGACGACCAAATGTTATGTGCTTTTACTTTAAATTTATTCTGTCACTTTGACTTTTAGAGCCATCGAAACGAACAGGAGCGCAATGTAAGATTCCAGAGTAGCACAAAAAACTTGGAGACTATAGGCAGAACACGGTGAGCTTGGTTGGTGGGTAAGCGTCCGGCTGCCCAACCGAAGATGATTTTGAAGCATCAGCAGCAGGCGCCTCTTCCAAGCAGCTTTGAGTGTCATCACTCGTCACTCCAATGCTCAACTTCTCCGCCTCTTCTTGGGTGTATATGTGAATCTTTGATACAACATCACAGAACTCGCTGCATTTGCCACGCTTATCAGACCATTTGATGAAATCATGAAAGAGTTAAAAAAAAAAAAAAAATCGACCAGAGGTGCTTACTGCCAAGGATCATCTCCAACGACCATAATGCCATTTTCGCTGCCTGTGTACAGGATGCGCCAGCCTTTTTCAGGGTCTCGAAGAAGGCCCTCCATCCCAAACAGCCATTCCAGTTCAAACAGCAAGGCCGTATACCCATTCAATTTGGAGAGATCAATTGCTCTGCCAACTGGACTTCCATGTTTGTGAACCTATATAAATAACAAGCCAGGGAAGAGTTATGAAGAAACGTCGTATTTTGGTTTACTGTGTATTCAGTTGATGTATGCCAGCTTGCCTTTGTGCAACTTCTCTTACTTGCGTTCTGTGTAGTTGTATCCGCAGTCAATGAAATCCCAAATAGTCTGCACCCACTTGGAGTGACGGGGGAAGCGTCATTTCTATTATCATTTACACTTAGCTCAAGAGTACGTGTTACAGATACATCCTCGGGCTGCTTTTGTGCACTCATCCGATTGTACTGGCCACCTTCATCGGCGATCATGCCATTAATGACCAGAATATGATTCAACGGACCACTTCCTCCAGTGAATCCAGCTTGGTATGACATTGCAGGACCCTGACTTTCTTTGTGAATGCCACTATGAGGAGGCAAGTATAGGCTCCGAGATCCAGTAGAAGCTACAGCGTAAAAACTAGGCTTAGGCCTTTGTTGGGTGCTGAAAAGGCTGCACCCAACGCTAGGTTTTCTCCATGCGCTATAAGGGCATACTTCTTGACCTTGTAAGACTGTGGGAAACTCATCTGACTTCCCAAAGCTAGTCTGGATGTTCAAATTTTCAGCGACTGTGACCTGGTCTGATTTGGACAAAGGCAAGAGTTGATTTGCAAGATACAATCTCTCTGGACTAAGCAAGTGGTTTACTTCATCACTTCTGTGATGAGGTGATTGTACGCTTGATTTTTCTTGACCTTGAAAGACCTTGGAGGATCGTATTGACTCTTCCAATTCCATAAATCCTCTCCTTCCTGATGCAAGCATTAGATAGGAATTACAGACAATGATGTAAGAAATAGGTGTTTGTGTAGTGGAAGAGAATAATGTTTACCATTTGAAGGGCCATCCATAAGACTACATTGAAAGCTACTCTGCAGACTGGTCCTCAGCTTCTTTAGCTGTGGCGAAGCATGAAAACTCATAGGGGGTGAGAGACTGATAGAAAGATCAACCTCCCACGGTGATACTCGCTCTTGATGGTTACTGGCATGATCTTCATCCCATCTTACCTGACGAACTCAAATTTGTTAGCAGCTAGTAAAAGAGTATACATAGACAACAAAAAAAAAATTATGCTGGCCAAAAAAGAGTAGGTTCCCCTGAGTGCAATACTGAGATCAATTTCCGAAAATGTAGCAAATTGGTGGTTATTTTTCTTTATTTTAGTGGAAAAGCAGCAAAGCGCAACAGCCAATAGAGCTAAAATAATACAGTACCATCCCAAGGTCACAACACAACCAGTGAATCCAACTGTAGACCTCTCACCATTAGGCATTTCCATTTGGAGTTGGGCCATCTATATGGGTCTAAATCACCCCCGCCGGTCACTATGCCACTACACCTATATAAATATCAAGATAAGAAGTGCTTCCATGAGAATGGATATCAGAGAAGTCACATGTCTGTGACTGCCTAATAAAAAGACATACCTTCTTTCTGGTGCTTCGTCCATCTCAAATCTCATCTTGAATCCTGTACCTGTGGGTATGGGATTGATAATGCTCTTCATGTATTTTTGGATGGGTATGACAAACTCTGGATGGGTCGCCCTGTGAAGCAAAAAAGTTGACCAGATTAAATGTTTATTCACCACAGCTGAAAGAGACATTGGTGATTTGGTGTTGAAATAATTTAGAAGATAACAGTTCACTGCATATGCAGTTTGTTCTTTCGTACAGCTATGGAGATAGTAAAGGGATGTGGGTCATGATAAGTAAATAATAGGAAAGAAACCAACAGGACCCTTCATGACCATGCATGAGAGAAAAATATCAGATCTATGAATAAATTAACGCATGTGGATCAAACAAGAGGTTTTTACCTTGGACTGTAGAAAACATGGAAAATGCTTTGAGTCACTACTGCATTGGCCACCGACATTAGAACAGTCGGAACTGAGCTCTCACTGCCAACAAGTGAATCAGGAAGACAGTTTGGAGGTCTAACAGCTCTTCTGATTCCAAGTCTAAGTTCACCATTTTCACCCCTGCATCACCGGTAAACAAAATCAGAATTATGTAGTACTCACAGTTCATAGTTTTTTAACCTAGTGATAGATATATGCTAAGAGCCTAAGATAAGAATCGTCATATTGGCTATTTAAGCATTTATAATGAAAACGAGGAAACAGCTACACATACCTCAGGAAGAGCACTGCATCTCCTAACCCAAGACCTTTATGGCTAACAAAGAGGCTCCATCCTGTTGTTAGCAAGTGTCTCCTTGGCTGTCCTGAGAACGCATTTTGATGTAACTTTTTTTAGTTTATTGTGCCAGAGAATACCACATCCAAAATTTAAAACGCAATAAAATACCCCTATAAATATGCCGAAATCTCCACTCAATTCCATGGAGATCCTTGGCTACGAGCTCCTGGGAGGGTCTTTGCTGCTTATAATCCTAAAATGGTGTATTTAGAGGCTATCATGTTGCTAAAGCTGATCCTAAAGAGAAAAGAAACTAATGTACAGCATAAGATTAAGAATCAGATACTTACTAGGGGTGGGAAGCAATCCTCTGCAGCCCTTCGTGGGACAGAAAACCCACCATGGGTGCTGGTGTCTGAGGCAGTTAAGGTTTTGCAAAACATGTGCGGAGTCGAGTTCAAAGATAGTTCGTCGTTTCCTTTCTCTAATGAAATATCACAGCCAGCAAATTTCATGCCTACAAACTACATAGTAACCCAGATATAGTTAAAATACCATATCTACATTGCTTGTTAAATTGTTATAATTTGAACGACACTGGGATTTATGCCAAAATATACAGATGCCAATTAAAGAATCATCACCATATTTGTAAACTCTGTTATATACTTGAAGACTAGATAAAGCCTTGGCAACAATACTTGGAGTTGGAAGACTTTACCTCTGGTTGAGGAAGCAAACTTAGCTGTGTGTAAACTTCATCATTTTCCTTATTCGCCTGAGAAAGAGTATCATTATCATTTAAAGATGTATTATACGGCTCAAATCAATCATAGGTTGGACACAGAATAAAAGGTTCACCATACCAGAAACATTGACATGAAAATGAGATGGCATCTACATGCTTACCAATCTTTGAACATTTGAAACCCTGCAAAAGATTTGAGGCTTGAGATCATAAGTAGGCATTTCCATTGGAGAGAAGGAAGAGTTGGATGCAACTTGTTCCAGATGACCTTGAGGAAAGTAAACAACCATGTCTCCTTTTTTGGGCAGTGAAGTGAGAGGACCAGCACATGCATGCCAAAGTTCTAGATAGATTGAGGAAGGAATAAGGGAAACTGATGTGTTTGGGGAGCTTGAAGATGACGACGATGATGATAAACAGCGAGCACAACCAACTTTATCACGACAATCCCCATCACAACTCACACATGCATTGCTCCTCCCCTGGACCCTCAGTGCATGGTTCCCATCAAGTTCCATGAGACACTGCTTTCAATTCAGCTACAACACCACCAAAGTTTAGTCGTATCCTGCAAAGATGAAAATGAACACTTCAGTGGCAAACTCAATGATATTCAGCATACAAGAGCACCAAAAACAAAAACACCAGTAGCAAAAATCAAATCATGTGGTGTGAGGAGAGTGTAATATGAAAAATTACAGCTAAAGACAGAATATTGGAACTGGAAGTCAAATCATTGCAAGTGAAAACCTTTTACTTTCTTTTTCAAGAAGCTATATACTATATAGGCATGAAGGCAGGGGACGTAGAGAGAATTGGGAAAGGAGAAAGACAAGAAAATAGTAGAAAACAATAACAAAGTCTATATGCGGGTGTTGATATCTCAGATATATACCACAAATTGGGAAAGAAAGAAAACTAATGAAAAGATGGAATATTGTTAGTAAAATAAAGTAAAAAAATTAAATGATGGGGAATCAAATAATTAAAACAAAGTCAGAGTCTGATTCCCTCTCCAATTGCAGGCACTGAGAGGTGGATACAACAAAAGAAGCAGCAAGAATAGACATGGACAATTGATGAATTGGATAGACTAAAGAGAAGGAGAGACGGAACAAAGTAGAAAAAAGCCAAAATGCACCAGTGTGAGTCCTTTTGGATTCAAACACAGTTTGCAGAAAGGGAGAGATGAGACAATAACTGTGTTGGAGGTAGGGGACAAGCTAAGACAGTACAGAACCCACATCATCCCATCTCTCACTATCTACTATCCTCCTCCTTTGCCTTTATCTTTTTTCTTCACTTTTTTTGCTTTCTTCATAACTTTTCTCCAATTTTTCTAATTACAGCTGCCATTGTTTTCTCATTTCTACTTTTTTGTAGATATTAAAACCTCAACCGAGACAAAAGGGGAGATACCATTCAATGCAACCCACCCACACCCTTTAAACCTCCCCATTATCTATTTCCCCCCATCTCTTCCGCTCACCATTCAATAACAGCAAAGAGCAAACAGAAAACAGCCACAGCTTCTCAGCACCAGCTGTTTCAGATACATTTTCATAGCACTAACAAATCACATTCTAAATAATCCCTACAGGTCACGGTCAGGATCCCCAGATAAGACTCCACCACACCACCACATAATTAAACAATCTCAACACTTAGCACATACTCCTAAGTTCAATACACACACCGCACCTTAATTCTCAAATGTCACCTAGATCACCTGGTTCAAATTCTAAATCTGAACACATATGCCCGTCGACAACCAGAGACAAAACAAATGAGTATACACCAAGGCAGCAACAGCGGAAAAATAAAATCTACCTAAGAAGAAGAAAACAAGAACCAATGAAGATAAGAAAAGAAATAAAATCAGTCAAAACTGAGAAGAGACCAACACAACAACCAACACCATTTCATTCAATACATGTAATGCAAAGATCGGTATGCACAACAATAATAATCACATCACCAATCTGACAAATACAGTTAAAATAAACAGCACTCAGCAGCAGGAGGTTTATAATTCAGCTAGAGAATTGAAAGCTCATCAAACCAGAGATGAGAAAAAGTGTCAGTTAGCAGTGAAGCCAGTGTACCTGTATGTGTGTAATCTGTAATGTAGCATAAAAATCAAACACCAAACAATGAAGAGTCATCTCTTTAGTAGTGGTAGGGTTAGTCTCCGATCCTTTTGGCAGCAACTATCGTGGGCGTGTTTATTAGTAGTACTCTCTTACTCACTCACTGCTCCTCTACACGTCTGATCGTCTCTGTTTCCAGTGACTCAGTCCTTCCCTCATCTGTCTCATCACCATCAATCGAATCTAAATCCTCTCTAACCCTAACTCCTAACTACTTACGTGCTTCACCAAGTCAACTCCGTCATCTTAGTTCTACTTAACGATCGGCACTCAAAAATATCAAAACTCACCTATTTGACGACATCCGCCGCCGGTAAGTTCGGCCTCCGATTGCGGCGTCGAGGTCGAGCCAGTCATCTTCTCCGACGACGCCGATCGTAACAGAAAGCTAATCTACAGTCTTCTACAGTACGAATTATCGGGCGAGGGACGCGTGATTATCGGGCGCGTCAAGAAGCTTCTGTTTTCGTACACAGAACGGATGAAACGCTGTCGTTTGCTCTCCAGATGTAAATAACCGTTTTATCCTCCGGATGTAAATTCATAATAACATCGACAAGGAAAATAAATACTTCATTCGTTCGAAAATTTTGTAATTGACAGTTTAAAAAAATAAAATTATATTAGATAAAAGTAGAAAAAGGAATGAGTGAACAATGATAAATTAGAAAGAGTGTAAATTAGGGATGACAATTTGATCCGCGGACCTGCGACGCTTCGGCCCGCCCCGCAAGCCAAATGGGGCAGGTCCAATTCATAATATTTTTGACGTGCCCTGCCCCGCGGCGGGTCCAATTCTTCCTGTCGCTCTGCCCCGCCCCACGCCTCGCCCTGCTTTAGACGTTTTATATGACCTTTACCAATTTATAAAATCACTGTTGATTCGTTAGACGTTCTATATATCATTAGAAAGCTGATTCGATTATCTACAAATCACTAGTTAATGTCAATTTTAAATTCTGAACAGAAGATAATCAAAAATGTGATTCAACAGATGAGTCAGTTCAGTCACATGTTAATTAGTTGCTATATGACCTTTACCAATTTGAAAATTCACTGTTAATTCGTTACATGTCCGTTTGAGACATTCTATATACCATTATAAATCTGACTCAATTGTCTATAAATCACTAGTTGATGTCAATTTTAAATTCTTAATAGAAGATAATCAAAATCTCGATTGAACATATGAGTCAGTGCAGTCACATGTTGATTAGTTGTTATATGACCTTTACCAATTCAAAATTTCAATGTTAATTCGTTACATGTCCGTTTGGAAGGTTTTATATACCATTATAAAGCTGATTCAATTATCTAAATCACTAGTTGATGTCAATTTTAAATTCTTAACAGCAAATAATCAAAATCTCGATTGAACATATGAGTCAGTGCAGTCACATGTTGAATAGTTGCTATATATTGACCTTTACCAATTCGAAAATTCACTGTTAATTCATTATGTTTATGATTTAGACATTCTATATACCATTAGAAAGCTGATTTGATTATCTACAAATCACTAGTTTATGTCAATTTTAAATTTCGAACAGAAGATAATCAAAATCATGATTGAACATATTGACGATTATCTACAAATCACTAGTGTTGTGTTTCTGAATTAATTAAATCCATTTTGCATCTACTAGTGAATCAGTGTTGTTTTTATAAATTGTAAAAATATGTGAATCAATATATAAAAATGTGAATCAATATCAATATGTATACAATTTGTAAGCAGGGCGCGGGGCAGGGCAAGACGCAGGGCGAGGTGCGGGTTGAGCGCGGGGCGGGACGCAGGGCAAGGCGCGGGTCGAGCGCAGTGTGGTATTTGAAGCAGCCTAAAGTGAAGCCCATTGCTCAACCCAAGTCTAGGTCAGTAGCACACAATTGGTGTGATATTCCAGGCTGTCAATGGAGCTTTTGGAACATTAGATCAGATCTGATCCAAGGGTAAATGTCAGCAGTATAAAGGGGTTATGAGAGAGGAACAGCAGGTCACGTTTTCCATTCTTCCATCTGCTCAGTTTCTGGATCTGAAATTAGAGGCGACGAGAAGAGGTTTTGACGAAGGAAAGGAGCTCTGATCGGAGGGTGGCCAAGAGCTCTGTTGTTGTTGCGTCTTCAGAGTAAAGTGTAGATCAAGAGGAGGTCGTTCCTTTGAGCCAAGAATCACCCGGAGCAGTGGTGATTGGAGGATAGTTCTCTGGCTTGAGAACTGAGGGTTCAGGGAAGTTCCTGATCTATTTCTTAACATATCTGCATGTTATTCAGTTCTGTTTAGTAGCCTGGATAGTGCTACTGGTGTTTGTTAATCTACTGAATTGTGTGAACTCTTTGAAAAAGTTTCATAGTGGATTAACCGAGCCACCGATCTCAACGTGGATTAAAGGCCTTTATGATCATATAACCACGGTATAAAAAAGCTTGTCATTGTTCTTCACTGTTATTTACTTTCTTGTTCAAGTTCTTGTTCAGTTCTTGGTCAGATTGTGTAATAAGCTAGAACAGATAGACATTAGTTAAGAACTGGTGTAATAATTAGTTACTTTAGTTCTTGAATTGTGGTAATTGTAGAGAGGTTAGAAACCTAAGGCAGGTTTACATTTCAGCAGTGTTTGGTCTGTTGTTGATCAGTGTATTAGTTAGTGCGCCAAGGTGCGCTATAACAGGTTATTAGATATATTTGTGCTTGAATTGAGTTGATTAAAGCTTAGTTAGTTTTTTCGCATTAAGTACAAATAGTACAAGTAAGTCAGAAATTACATTTGAGTCGAGTTAGGTCCTGGGGAAATAGTCTGGGACTGTCCAGATTATACTACAATGGTATCAGAGCAGTTTTTACTCGTTTTGGTGTTATTCTAGGCTAGATAAAAGTCTGAATAAGGTTTAGTACTTTCTTGGTACTGTTTGCTATTTGTTCTTTAAGAATTAATTAGCTAGAACTCTTTGTGAGTGTGAATTGAGTCCAAGAAGCTGGTTCCGCCCTGTGGCTTGTCGAGCTGAAGCTTTCTTGGACC
>JAWWMW010062128.1:0-16557 GCA_035048345.1 Echeveria elegans
TTGACTTTATTCATAATATCAGAATCTTGCATTTTCAAACCCATGTAAATCACTCACTCTATTCAACGACTTCCTCATCCTCGCCACCTTTGCCAACATCTCCGCCGTCCTCCACGCCGAAGTCGGCGTCAGCACCACCTCTTCCGACCTCCTCCCTATCTCTTTCTCCCAATGCAGCTTCGCCTGCTGCCTCCTCTGCTTTAGTTCCACCAACTCAGCTTCCACCACTGACACGTATTCACCAGCCGAAGCCGACTTCGCTTGGCTCACCAGCGCTAGAGCCGATGTCAACAAATGATTCGCGCCGGAGAAGTCGTTTCGGTCGGCTAATCTCTTCGACTCGGCTACAGCTCGAGCCGTTATGAAAAGACATCTTAGCCGTTCGATTTTTTGACACGTGGACGGACTCGATTGTTTCTGATCCGTCGGTACGAGTAGGGTCTTATCTCTGCACTTGACGAGTTGCTGACTGGACGGATCGGTGTACGACGACCGTACCGATATCGCACAGTGGGCCCTACTTGAAGTTACAGGCACTCTCAATTCGATTAGAATCTCTCGTTTCTCATCAGCGTGGAAATCTCCCAATTTAATCAACCCGGTACCCCAACCGAGCCTCTTGGTCCGGCCGGCACATAAATAAACCGCTCTCACCTCGTCCGAATTATGAACCGAACCCAACTGAAACCGTAAATCCTGAACCGGCTCGAACAACAATCTACTAATCGATTTCGCGAATGCCCCGTCAAATAAAGCGATATGATCACACGCGCCGCTGAGGTCCGAAATGGTGAAGGTGTGGATAGGGATGTTGAGATGAGATCGGCGCGTGGTTGTCACGGAAACAATCCGACGGTCAATATTTGTTAACAGTTTATCGGGTGATGAATCTGAACCGTTGGATAAGACGATGATGGTGTTGACTGTATTTTTGACTCGGCGATCTTCGAGAACCTTCGCGGCTTTTCGCACGGCCTCGCCGGCGCTCATGCTCATCGATTGCTCAGTTGCAACGATCACATCAACAATTCGCCGAGCAGCGCGGCGGCCGTCGACGGTCATCCGACGGAGAGGTAACAAGCGTTTGGAGCAGGAGGAGAACGCGACGATGGAGAGACGGTCGTTGGACGACAACGATGAGATCAGAAATCTCATCGCTCGCTTCGTCGTCTGTAAATTCGAATTACTGCTGACGTCAATAACTGCAACCAAATCAACCGGTGCTCGAGACGACGACACTTTACCATTTCCACTCGTCTGAACATCCGGAGCTTTGACTTCCATTAACACCGCAACCGTCTCGTATCCGCGCCCGGAGGAGATGACAGCTGCGCCTGGCAAGAGCTTCACATCGATGCTGTTGTTACCGGAAATATGGGAGGAAGAGGAGGAAGCATCGGTCGAGGTGAAGAATCCTTGAAACGAATCTTCATCCATAACGCTCTTAACGTCGTCGTTTTCGTAATCCGATTCCGGAATGGGATTAAACCGTCGTCCAGCAGTCGGAGACATTAACGGCTCGTCATCGTTGTAAATTTTCAGATCGGAAGTCTTCACCGGCTTCAAAACCTCCTCCGAATCCGATTTGGTACTGAACTCATCCATCTCGGATTTTTGAGTTTCCAACAAGGGGAGCTCTTTCCAGGCAGCGGTGCAGACGGGACAGAGGAGGGCGAGAGGAGTGCGTTTTGTAACGAGGTCGACGACGCAAGGGAAGTGGAATTGGTGAGAGCATTCTGCGGTGAAGATCGCGGTGCCTTGACCGGTTTTGACGCTGTGCAAGCAAACTCCGCATCTCGGCTGCTCAACATAAGTCATAATTAAACAGAATTAGTAAGTAATTAAATTATTAAGTAACTGATTAACTAGCTAAGTGATTAAGTGTGTACTTTGGAGAGGCGGAGGGTGGATTTGAGGAGGGAGAAGCTAGAAGGGGAAGTGGGGGAGGAAGGGCAGGAGCGGTGGAAGAATCTTGTGGTCAAACGGGAACTGTTTTTAGAAGATGATGAGATTGAGGTTGTTTTGCAGGTGAGTTTGGGGGAGTTGGAGAGGGAGACAGGGGCGGTGGCGGAAGCTGTGCGGCAACGGAGAGTATTGGTTTTGGGAGTGGAGGAAGAGGTTGAGGAGGAGAAGAAGCTGAATCTGGAAGTGGGGTGGGTGGTGTTTGTGTAGTCAATTTCATCGTTGGGGATTGGTTTGGTTGTGGTGGTGGTATCTTTGGGGAAGGTGGTGCAGAAGGCGAGCCTCCAGCCGCTCACCATTGTTGAGAATGAATGAGAGCTACGGTTGGTTTGGTTTGGTTGGTGATTTGTTGGAGGAGAGATCAATCAGATGATGGACGGAGACATGCGATTGCGGATTTTGAAGTGAGCAGAAGCTTTCAGGGTTGGGATTCGGTCGTATTTATTTTATCTGTTTTCAGAGATTATTCATTATTATACCGGACAGGAAAATTATACAGTAATTTCTCTTTGTGGGATTTTGAAAAAGCGCAGCCTAAACTCCCAATATTTGAGGAATGGTGCTAGTGACGTCGAATTTTAATGTTGATAGTTTCTTATAAATTCAATTAAAGTACAACTTGCATATGATTTTTTTATTCATCAATCTTGAGCATATATTATCGACACTTTTACGTGCATTCAAAAAATTCTCTAACATCTCGACTCAATTTCAAACATAGTCACGACCAATCAACCACTTCTACTCAAAACGGAAAGAATTAGCAAGGTATATGCGAAAGCGGGACAATAAACACCTCTTACACAAATGTGAAGAGAATTCATGTTAATTCGGAATGTTTAACTCTTGACCTTTGAAACTAAAGACAAATGTTCAACTAAGTGAGCAAACCCCATTCCACAAATTTCGACAATCATTTACCTTCAATGTAAATTGTATTACTCACCGGATAGACGGAGGCGATTGGTTGCCTACTTGCAAATAGTTATTTACGGTCAGTAAAATAGTATATTTAAAAAATACTGAATAGATTTAATAGAAAGCTATTCTTCTCAAGTTATATTATTTTCATGTGGCAGCATTTTTCAATTTGTTTCACGGATAGGAATCCGATGATTGCATTTATAGAACAAGTCAACCCCAAATATAAATACCCAAACGAAAAGATCATCAGACACTACATGAGCATATGGCAAAATTGATTTCAGCAAGATTTTTAAACTAGAGATCAAACTAAGAGTTGCTGAGTTTACAATCTACAGTTACACTACTACACGAATACATCCAATTCACTATCCTAAAAAGGAGAAATAGATCCATGGTGACAGGATAATTCTTGTGTTCTTTAGGAATATTTAAGCTATTGTAGACTTGTACTCCTTCTGTCCTCTTTTGTTCTTCCTACTTTTCTATTTGGATGTCCCCTAAAGTTCTTCCTATTTTCTTTTATGACAATTAATTCACTTTCACAATACACTCTCTTTCCTACTTTATCTTTCTCTTACTTACTTTTATCTTATTTTTACTCTCACACTCTCATTATTCCTTAATTACCGTGCCATCAACTCAAATAGGAAGATCAAAAGCGGACGGAGGGAGTATAATAAATGCATTATATAAAAATAATACAAATTTGATAGACAAAATGTACAAATATAAAATTCTTTTAAAATGATTTGAAATTTATAATTTGAAAGAGTGGGAGTAACTTTTAATTTTAAAAAAAATTAACTATTCGTGCACCAATCATTTTCCATTCCACAATCACTACTCTGCAAATTCATAAATGGAGTACCCGCTAAAAAATTAAATAATAATCAAATTAAATACAAACTAATTACAATAGTGTCCAGGAGGAACAAAAGAATCAGTCTGGTAGTTGGTCGTCGGTCACTTCTCCATCTTTTTTCTCTAACACATTTCTTCTCTTGTTCGGATAGAAGCAATGCGGCCGGAGCATCGCACCACTGATCACACGACCACCATAAGTCCTGAACACTCCCTCATCCATCTCCACCGCCACCGACTTCCCAAATCCACCGTCGTGTTCTCCTCTTCCTCTTCCTCCTCCGCTTCAGCTAGCGTCAATAGCTCCACCCTCGCCTCCGATTTCCACGATCGAGATTCCTTCGCCTCAGACTCCTATCAGGTTCGCATTTTCATTTGTGATTCGATCTTTTAATTGATTTATTAATGTTTAATTACACTAATTAAATTTTAATAAGCTGCGCAACTCAACACAAATATACTGATACTGTGATATAGTACCATTCGCTATATAACTTATGAGATGATGTTAGGAAATTGGAAGTACTGTTGGTTTGGCGAAACACAAACATAGAGCATCTTTGTGTGGGGATGAGTGACAATGTAAATGATTGATAATTTTCCAACTGGCTCCTGACAATTCATGAGCTATGATATGGATTGGAGATCGTGACTTTTTGTTCCCTTTTTTTTTTTTTCTGTATGGCTTAAAGCATTTGGCGGGGCGTTGTTCAGGAGGTGAAAGTTTGAGTTGTCACGATTTGGAACGAGGTAAGTCTTTTACAGCGCACAGGTCTAGTTGTGGTTTCGGTTATAAAGATCGAGGTGGGATACTACTTATCAGTTTTTTTTTTTACAGCTTGAGATTTTTGAATTTGATCATGAACATACTCCATTGAATTCACATTCATTGTTTAACTAGTTTTTGATTTATTTGTTTCGCAACAGTGCATACGCAAGGCAGTCAATCGGAGATTGAAGAAGATGGGTCTACAAATTCAACGCCTGTTTCGTTCTCCTTAGCTATTAAAGGTATCAAGGTACCCCCGAGATTGAGGGAAACTTTTATTTTAATTGCTAACAGTTGTTGACCTTTTTATTTCTAGATTTCCAGGATAGGAGATCTAAAGATCATGACCAGAAGGGATGTAAGAGGAACATCTCTGTAGGCTTCAAATCTGGTTCGCCTAGATTGGAGTCTTTGAAGAAAGACGCTTTAACAATTAACATTATTAGTCCTAGTAGTTCATCAACCTACCAGTGTCCGAGTGTCGGCGTGCAGAAAGGTTGGAACTTGGAACGAATGGCTCTACCATTGAAGGGTAACCGAGTCGGTCCTGCTTTGTTACCTCTCAAGAATGTAAAGGCATTGCCTTCTAAATGGGAAGATGCGGAGAGGTGGATTTTTAGTCCAGCGTATGGAGATAGTAGTACTCATCGACAACCAGCTCACCAGAATCAGTATAATAGAAAGCCTAAAGCGAAGAGTGGTCCTCTTGGGCCACCTGGTTTTGCATATTACTCGATGTATACGCCGGTTATATCAATGTCGGATAGAAGGAGTGTGGGTGATTCGCCTTTTTCAGCAGGACTTGCAGCAAACAAGGGGTTGTCCACTTCACATGAGGATATTGGAAAGGGTTCCCCAGCTAGGTTGGGCCCTTGGATGCCTCGATCAGTTAGCTTGCGTGGCTGCTCTGTTGAACGTCCCAGCCAATCATCCGTGCTTAGCTCAGAAGGCAAGTGTTTTCGCCGTTTTTGCTCCATATTGTTACCCGGCCATGTTGGGCAATGTCAGTGATTTGGGCTGTGTGAAACTCATTTCTCTTGTTACTATTTTTAGTGTCAGGAGATGAGAAGGCAGACAAAGTGAAAGACATGGCCGCAAACATCTCCTGTCCCCGATCAAGAAGAGACATTGCAAATAGCACCAACTCGTCCTTCAAAAGAACTTCTTCATCTCAAAATGAGGAGCAAGCTCAGTCCTCATTCACTAAAATGAGAGATGTGGAAATGGATGAAAATATCATCATCGGAAGTTTGAGAAATATACATAGAGGCAACCAGAGCGGTAGAAGCTCAAGACGTGTAAACGAAAGTACTAAGAAAACAGTAGTCCCTCCTCAGTCCACAGCTTGGGGATGTAAAGAGACGGCTATTGGTCTTGGAAAGTACGTTTAAACTGAACAAAAGAGGTTTCAGTGCCAGTAGCTAAACTATTTTTTTGCTCGCATTTGGATCTGTCATGTGGTATGCTAATCTTACATTTATAGCAGATCTACGAGAGATGAAGCCAGGATCATCGCGTGGGAAAACCTGCAAAAGGCGAAGGCTGATGCCGCCATTCAGAAACTAGAGGTTCCTTTTTCTTAAGACTTCAAACTTCTGATTCATTTACAACACGAGCATAACACTCTAGAAAGTCTGATATCATATGCTACGAATCAAAATTGAAGTTCCCGAGAAGAACTGATCAATATGCTATGAAACAAAAACCTGTCAGTTGTGAAATAATTGATCATGCAATTGTGATGCAGATGAAACTGGAGAAGAAAAAAGCATCGTCAATGAACAAGATCATGAAAAAACTAAAATCAGCTCAAAAGAAAGCTATTGAGATGAGGATGTACATGTTATCCAACCAACTCGATCAAGCATCCAAGTCTTCCAGTGCTAGAGGATCATCCACCAGCAAAGTGCGGCAGAGGAGTTCTTTGAGTGGTTGTTTCACCTGCCATGCTTTCGAGCTTCCCTGACATTTGGTTTCAATACGTAATAATTTTTGCATAGAGGGGAATTCACGATACAAATGCCGCGGGAGACAAAAAGTGCGACCACTTGGATGGAATGGAATGCTGAATATGGACTCAAGTGTTAGACAGGCACCCTCATTTTACCAATCAGCTTAAAAAAACACAGTGGGTTGTTTATTTTTATTAATTAGAGATGGATATAATATAACAAACATTGGTGTAAAGCGCAATAAAAGGTCCTCAATAGTCATACTAAAGGTTACCAGTACTAAGCAAATCCATGCTGTTAAAAATTTGAACTGCTGCAAAACTGACAAACTGTAGGAGACCTATGTGAACACAAAATTAGCGTCCATTGCTGGGTCACTTGGACTGATCTTTCATAATCTTGTGTCAGGTTCAATGTTACCACAGCAGCGGAAGAGGTTTGGCACTGCGTAAGACACACATGCCAGATGACTTCTATATAATACGAACATGTATACGAATTTTGAGATTAACTTAATAAGGCGAAGCCAGGATTCGGATCCATATTAGAAAAAATTTCGTAATGAAAAATTTTGATGAGTTAATTTGGGAGGATATTTTTAATATTAATAAATATGTAAAATGTCAATATTTTGAAAATATGAACGTTTATTTATAAATTTAAAATTTAGCAATTTTCATAAAAGCTTAATAATTAAACCAAGTTTTACTGCATTAGATTTGCTAAACATAACTAATAAGATTAAATGTGTTTGTTAACTTGCGAAACAAGTAGTTTGTTGCATCTTAATCGGCAACAACATAACATGTAGGAAACTTGTGGGGAATGGTAAGTGTTTGATTCTCATAAATTTTTTGTTAACTATGGAGTATGGAAGTATTTTTTTGACCAGTCCAAAATTACTTGGACCGTAGTCCGTAGCCCAAGTAGACTATGGCAGACATATATGCCACTTGACACAATTACACACAGCATTCAACTGATAGTATGCCTTTATAGAAAAACACCTGTAACTTGTCGGCATGTTTTTCAATCTTGAGGTGACTGACGTAAGAGCCAGGACTGGTGCTAGGCAGACTAACAACAGTTTTGGAGACCGATTCTTCTTTCTCGTACTTTTCTAGTGGAGAGGTAATGGCAGGGTATTCCTTTTAGAAGATGATTGTCTAGTTAACAATTGAATAGGATCAGAGCCAAAATGCCTCACCACAGAAATATTGTTTACAGGACCTTGAAGGAAGAATATGTTAAATACTCATTTGGATCCAGTTACCAAATAAATCCAACTACCTATACACACGACACTAAGGTCCCGTTAGATTGCGAAAAAAAAAAAAGGAAATGAAAAATTAAGGCCCGTTTGGTTGGGTGGAAAAAGGAGAGGAAAGAAAAAATGAAAGAAAAATTTTGATTAAAAATGAAATGTGTGTTTGGTTGTAAGGAAAAAAAATAAAAAATAGGCAAAATGAGTTCAAATTTTTCTTACAACTTCATCATGGAAAATTTATTTTTCTTTAAATTATCTTTTCCTCACTTTTTTCCGCAGACAAACAGAACCTAAAGAAAATTTTTGAATGAAAATGAAATGTGTATTTGGTTGTAAGAAAAAAATATGAAAAAAATAGATCAAATTTTCCTTACAACTTTCTCATGAGAAAATTATTTTTCTATAAAATTTATTTTTCTCACTTTTTTTCTCACAACCAAACAGAACCTAAAAATAAGATAAGAGCCTCTAGAATATACTCTTGATATTTCAAAGAACTAAACAAAAAATGAAGGTCAGAGCGTTCTAGCGAGAGATTCTGGAGCCCTTTATTTTGGAGTCTTTACAAGGCTTTGGTGGAAGGGCGGATCAGCTAATAAGGACAATAGCGGCGAAGTGGGCTGAAGCCAAGGGAATGGAACCCCCGACAACTCTATCTATAGTAAGACAAAAATTCATTTTCCTCAATTATCTTTTATAATTGTATCTTCGAGTTATAAGAATGAATCATCCAGTCATCCAAAAAAAAAAATCAAGTTAATGGAGATTATCACTCAGCTAACATTCAGGTCTACATAAATACATATCATATCACTTCTTTTTTCTCTATTTGTGTACAAAATAAAAATATACCGAAACCTTATCTGACTTTTGTATGTTCATAGAAACTATAAATTTGTGAGGTGGATTTCACTTTTGTTAGCCAATTTTACTTTTGTAAGTTCAAAACAGAGAGGATTATACACAACGACTTGTATAATCTAATTAAACACCGATTTCATTTTCATATACTCTGAACCTTCAGAGGAAGCAAGAGAACCAAACAAGAGAACTATATGTACAATTTTCATTAACGAAATATGTGATTACATTGTGTAAAGGGCTGCCATCGTAATGACATTTATTCCTTCTGTCATCTTTTGTTCTTTATACTTTCTTCTTTGGATGTCCCTTGGACTTCGTTTGGGTGCGGGAAAAAAGTGAGAAAAAGAAAATTTAAAGAAAAATGATTTTCTCATGAGAAAGTTGTAAGGAAAATTTGATCTCATTTTGCCTACTTTTTCATTTTTTTCCTTACAACCAAAAACACACATTTCATTTTCACTAAAATTTTTCTTTAGACTCTGTTTGGTTGCGGAAAAAAAGTGAGAAAAAGAAAATTTAAAGAAAAATTATTTTTTCATGAGAAAATTGTAAGGAAAATTTGATCTCATTTTGCCTTTTTTTCATTTTTTTCCTTACAACCAAACATACACATTTATTTTTCACTCAAAAATTTTCTTTAATTTTTCTTTTCCTCTTCTTTTTCCGGTAACTAAACGGGTCTTAAAGTTCTTCCAATTACCTTTTGTGGTAATTATTACACTCTCTCTTCAAGTGAAATCCATACTAGCAGGTTTGAATGACTGAATGATCAAGATTTCAACTGCAGCACCACTATCCTTTTTACTTCATGGCTCTATAATTTTTCTAACAAAAAAAGAGTTTGAAAAAACATGCGTATAAAGAAAATGATGTTTTTTTAACCGACCGCCATGACAACAGCTCTTCACTCCGCTCCTCCCCACCCTCTCAAAAACAACTCATTCATAAACAAACAAATCCAACAAAAAATATTGAAATATCTTTGCCTCCTTCAAATACTCACTTTCATTAACTCAACTTCACACAACCAAACCAAAACCATGTCATCATCATCATCCCAACAACATCAAATCTTCCCACTCTCTCTCACCCTTCAAAATCACAATGCAGAAATCACCAATGAATCAAAATGCCAGCTTCAATCACTGTTAACCAAAGAGACTAGTGCTGATGCAGGACATCATCATTTGACTGTGTTGATCGAAAAGTTTCCATCTTTCGCCAACTCCCGATCCCAAGCTGTGGATTGGATGCTTAAAGTTCATGACTTTCACTCATTTTCAGCTCACACTGTCATTTTAGCCGTAAATTATATCGACAGATTCTTTGCAAGGTTCGGTTTTCCGGAAGGTTGTAAGCCATGGATGATCCATTTGACTGCTGTTTCTTGTCTCTCATTGGCAGCTAAAATGGAGGAGACTCATGTCCCGTTACTCGTCGATTTCCAGGTTTTGTAACATTGATTGAATATACGTGCTTTTAGAAGAAAAATGCGACCTTAAAAAACAAGGTATTGGATTTAAGGATGTTTTTTTTAATTCAGGTGGAGGATGCTAAGTATGCGTTTGAGGCTAAGGTGATTCAAAAGACGGAGATTTTGATACTCTCGACGCTTGATTGGGAAATGAATGCTGCTACTCCAATTTCATTCATTGGACATTTGGTTAGAATTTTAGGATTTCTAGACGATGAGTTCTTTTCTATGTGCGAAGATGTTCTACTTCGAGCCCTTGCAGGTAAAATTCACATATCACAATGAGATTTTTGTACTAATATTGTTGATATTTGAGAAGAATTTGAAAAATGAAAATTTTCCTGGTGTGGGATTTATGCAGATGCTGATTATGTGCATTTCCGTCCTTCCGTGATGGCCGCAGCTGCGATACTAACTGTTATTAACTCGCCTGAGCCCTGCATTGTGCCTAGCATCAAAAAACAGATTTCCGATACGATTGAATATCAAATTGACAAGGTATTGGCTACAGATGAATCTTCATTTTTGTTGTTGATATTGATTCTAGTAATCCACAATGTGCTGAACTTGAGTTCGAATTTTATGTATCCTTTATTATAGCTGGAACTTGACGAGTGCTGCAGTTTCCTTCAGCATTTAACGTCAAAATATCACAGAAACAAACATGGTTTTTCTGAAATTCAAGACAGTCCAAAGGGAGTTTTAGACGCGTTGTTTAACCCAGACGACTCGAATGAGTCATGGGCATCGTCATCATCTCCATTGTCATCGACGGAGCCAGTATCCAAACGGATCAAGTTTCGTCATACACATGAAAATCAAGACTGCAATAAATATTGAGCGTTTTTTATGGATAACCCTTTGTTTCAGCATGCTTGTTGAATAAAGGACATGCATTTTTATATCCTGAGAAATTGCAAAATTGATTTCTTGAAAAAATCGATTCGAAAATATAAATATTTTTGAATTGTTAGTGTTATGCTCGATAAACAATCAACTATACAGAGGCTATTAGAGAGTGATTCGTCAAAATTGTCAAAATTGTCAAATGATTCGTATATGTGAAAATCAAGAGATCAATTTAATGATTACGTTATTATCATAATAATATGATATGGCGGCCTTTGTTATGTTTTGACAGAGTCACAGAGGTACAGGGTTTGACCATGAAGCACACATTTGACTATAGTTAAGTAGTAAATTATCACGTGTACGAAATAATTAATCAACACACTCAAAGACACACACTTGCTTTATCTTAATTAGGTAGATGTCTGCTAATGTTTTTGTCGTATTAACACGCTCCATTAAGCTAGATTTATTAGTGCCTAGTCAGTAGTCATTTTCTTTTTACTCATGGTCCGTGTGCCGATCGAATGTGGACACAACTGCATTCCAAGTACGCAAAATAGGTCATACTATATCCACATCTGGGGGACGCTCCATTTGATCACTTAAATATATTGGATTCGTATACCACAATATCAACCATAAAGCTTCGAAATTATGTAACTAAGAATGAGTCGCGTTACCATGGAATCAAAACATTTACAGTACCGTTACCAGAATACTGTTTAAGTTGTTATAAAACATATTTATCCCAATATGATATGGATCATATCTCGACTTCTACTAAGTTACTAGAACATTAGATCTTTCCCTCAAAAAAATCATTATACAACGATGACATATATGACTCCAGAGACTAGCTTATCGAACTAGCTAGTTTTCTTATCACACTTATCCGACATGAAATATTACAAGCAGCTCCTCCAGTAACTCTTAAACATCAGTTGTACTCCGATCTATTTGAACGCTCCCCCTAATTATTATTTTCAGACCGATATGAGACAAAACTTAATTCACATTAGGAGGGAGCTGAATTTCTGTATCTGTAATAATCAGATTTGCTTTAAAACATGCCGTCGCTTACTTAAGTTTACTACCAATCTGTTCTATCTACAAATTCAAAGAGAATAAAAACTTGTACATGACATGCCTTATGTGGTGTTTTATTCTAAAGTTTGGAGATTCTCCATTTTTTATCATGTCATGCATCAATGTCGAATTAGAAAACAATCATTCACCTACCACATAATAATATGTCAGATTATGTTTTTGTTTGTTGAGATGTGCAGGTTGCTAAATGTTACGGAGTAAAATGATCATATATATGATCCTGATTTGGATTTCTAAAGATGTGTACCCACCAGTCCTTTTGCTAGAAAATTTCTTCAGCTGTAAAATAAATTATAAATACACGTATCAGGAAAGATTAGTGGGCAATTTCGACTCCTCCTACACATCCAAGGATGTCACAATAATATTGATTGAGTAACATCATCAGACATATGTTTTTGGATCTCACAGTTCAACCACTATCACTAGCCCCAGATGGGCTTCTCAGATACTGATTTGCGTATGACTTACTTGAATGGACTCATTTATCGTCGGTACTTTTTGATGCATGACTAACAAGTTACACTTTTTTTAGCTTCCGTTTGATTGCGAGGAAAAAGAAGAGGAAAAGAAAATTTTGAGTGAAAATGAAATTATGTGTTTCATTGTGAGGGAAAAAAATGCAAAAAATAGGCAACTGAGATCAAATTTTCCTTACAATTTTCTCATGAGAAAATCATTTTTCTTTAAAAAAAAATTTCCTCACTTTTTTCCGCAACCAAACGGAGCCTTAATGTCTTGGTAGCAGAAGATTTACACAAATTGCGCAAGAAAAGTTTAAGGTGACTAAACCACTTCATTTTTTTGGCTAGGTCTTAATTATCCATACATATATTTAACAGCTCAGTATTCTGACTTGATTCACTTCTTGGAATTTCCAGTCTCTGAATTTGCAGCTGGTGTTTTTTGAGCAACCATCTAGCCATTCTCAGTCTTTTAGATTACAGTTGCATTAAGTTTTTGCCTACTATAGTCGCTGCATCGGTTATTTTTCTTGCCAAATTCACAATGTGGCCTAAGTTCATCCCTGGGTAAGTGCGAAGAATTTAATAGAAATAACCATTCACTTGACTGTGCCTTGTTTGCTGTGGACTGCCTGTAACTTTCTTTATTTTTTATGAACTTGGCAGAACTTGAAACTGCAAGTAAGGATTTTGTTCTCATCATACATGGCTTGCAGCAATCATGAAGAGGTGGAACCTTAGTTGCTATTATAGATAAATCCGAGCAACATAAGGTATTATTTCTTCGGATGCCTACTAATAATTAACGCGAGTTGTGACTTGTGAACAAGTTACTTAATTCTTGTCATGTCTTCATGTCAACAGTTCAAAAAGGCAGCTGAGTTATCTTCTCTTCCTGAGATTCCTTACTCTTACTTCTTGGACGGTTAAGTTTGATCACAGTCGCATTTTTTCAAAGCAGCATTACCTTAGCTTTGATCACTATGAGGTTACTGCAAGCCTCATTTTTGAATGTATGTGCGTGATGCCTAGTGTAGTGTCCATCATTTGCGACTGAATAGACGACTGACATCAGACAGTAGAACTTAACGGAAATGCTGAATTGCTTATGTGTATGCATTTTGCTTGATGTCAATGGTAGGCTTTGTGCTTCTACACTACAAGAATTGCAGTACATGATGCTGTGAAGCTCAGTTTGCTGCATTCTTGTAAGGAATTGAAATTACATGGAACAAAATCCCATTGAATTGTTGATTACGGTCGATGAAAAATTGAAGAAAGAAATTTGAAATGCTGAAACCTCTGAAGCATTTTCTTAGAACAGTCTTCAGAAAAGAAAAAAGAAAAACACAAATAAGGGCTTGGACTTTTCGGACAAATTCTGCCCTCCCCATTTGCGCATTCTCTCAGACAACAAGGCAACCTGTGTAGAATATCATCAAGAAACTGTCAGGCTATCCTACGAAAATCTAGAGGAATTTATACTAAGAAAAAAAAACATGCCTTGAATTTTTACCTCACTGGTCCAGTTGGTTCTATAAAGTATAATCAGCAGAAGCAGCGTCTGTAAGGCCGTCGTTCCTGCAATCATTCCTCCCAAAGTCCCTGAAATTTTTCAGAAAAAAAAGAAAGAAAGAAGTCTCAACTTAATCACATGAAATGCAAAAATGAGTTCAAACTACGTCATACCATGACACCAAAATAGCTGTGTCTTATATAGGCCACCAGAGCTTGCCAACCTCCTCCAATCGCGACTCCTACATAAATCAATTTACTTTGAATCTAAATTGGATGAACATCTGATATCCAAAAAAAAAAAATATCGGATGAACATCTTAATTGGCTCTAATCAAATTGATTTTCATTAGAACCGCACTATATGTGTTCAACAAAGTGATTTTTAAAATTAAAAAACAATTCTACGACAATATTGGCAAAGTACCATGTAGTGCAAATACCTGACACTATTAAAAGATGAGAGTTGGGATACAGAGATACTGCAGTTTTTAGTAGGACATGGATGGATGATTTTAATTAATTTAATGATTGAAATTAAATAATTTTTAAGTGTTGCACTTTATAAATACAATGTTTCATCTACAGTAACAAATACAGTTTGTACATGTTACACTTTAATTAGCATTTAAATCTTAACATCTAACTCTAATCTAATATTTATAATTTAATCTGTAAATGTTACTATTAGTAATTGAGGAGACATGTTTGACGGTTTTCACTTTTTTTTTTTAATTTTCCAAAATGCTCATGTTTATTCGTTGTTGAAATCTGATAAACATTAAAAATAAAATTTGTAAAGGTATTTTTTTCATTTTAAAATATTCATGTTTATCCATTTTTTGAAAACCAATATGAATTGAAATTTTAAACTAAAAAAACAGTCAAAAGTGTGCAACAAGACTAGTTGATTTGAATCGAACTATCCATGTCATTCCACCTTACTAATAATTTTTTTTAATCTAAAAGATGATTCCATATACTAATGTTAAAAGTGAGGGAAGTTTGATTATTGTTTAGGTGATTTCTTATCGCATATACTAATGGGATAGCTGTACCGAAACAGATTCCCTAAAAATGAAATTAGAAGGTATTTAATGCGCATCCCTGAGTCTACGTAGAAGCCATAGAGCCGTAGACATATTTCGAATCAGATCTGAGCGATTAAGATGATGAGAGGAGCGGGTCTAGCAAAATTGGGATATAGGGTTTCAAAAAACCCTGGCGCCACTCCCATCGGTTCTCGGCCTCGGACCTTGTATTCGTGACGCGAAGAGATCAACGGCGGTCCAAGTACACTCAGGTGGCGGATTGTACAGTCTTGGGTCGGTTTTAAGCGGCTTTTGTCCCGATGACTTATCCGATCCACAATCAGGTACGAATTTAGTGTTTTCTGGATTTTGAGGATTCAGCTCTAAATATGTGGGTTAGTTGAGTCTGGATTGTTAAATATGTATATTTTGACTAAAGTTTACGACCATTACGTCGAAGCTTGCCTTTCCTAACCTAGGTGATTACGTAGGAGAATGAGACAGGGATAGTTCACCGGATGTATAAAACTAAGGTTTGGTCGGGGAGTTCATATTAACAGAGATTTCACACAGAAAGAAGTTAGATTAAACTACTGTTTCCCATAATGTCTCCAACGAACATGATGCGCTAAGAAATGATCAAGTCATGGTACCTTGTGAATAACACTAAGAATGGATGATCGATGCGATTACTTGAGTCTTGGGTTTTCTTCAAAAAAATCACCAGCTTTTGCGATGTGTGTATGTCCTTTCTTCTACCATTTACAATTCTCACCGTGTCTTCTCACTAGTCTGTGTTGGATTTCGATCATGTCGTTGTCTTCCTACCAGTTTCAGTTGAAAATTGTTTGTCTTTCCTTGCAGTCTTTTTAGATACCACTGGAACCAAATACCATCCAATGGCCAAAATCAAGGTCGCACCTGACCGACCAAACGCTGCCAAACACACCAATATCAAAACAACAACCAACAAAGCATTTGTGCTCCATTGTATCTTCCTCGATATGACAATTGAGTTAGCCTCTCGTTTGCTATGGCCGAAGCTTTGTCGTTTAGAGACCAACATTTGCTGATCTTGTCTCGCCTTGATCACAACTGGCTTGCAATCCTCGTCAGGAGCCGGCCCTTTGCATATAATCCTTACTAAAGATATGTCATGAGGATTGTTCTCTGAGCATATTTGTTTCCTTTTGGCGTCAAATTCGGATAAGTACTTGGAGAACTTGTCAAGGCCAAGAGACGAGTAAGGATTTGTATTGATGTTCTTTTTGGTTGTGTGTTTTCTTGATCTTCTTTGCATAAAACATGATGAGGCGTTATCATGATCATCATTATCGTCCACATTCTCTGAGTGACTAAAAGCTCCGCAGATCAATGGGGCCATGTTTCCGTGTCATGAGAATTTGGAACTTGCAATGTGGTTTGCCATTTATATTACTCCCTCCGTCCCATATTTTTCTTCTCATTTCCTTATTTGGTGTCCCAAAATTTTCTTCCCGTTTCCTTAAATGG
>JAWWMW010062138.1:0-16555 GCA_035048345.1 Echeveria elegans
CAACTGTGAGATCTGAATCAATAAAATTTGGAAATGTTCCAGCTCAACTTTTTGTACAACAAGAGGGTTTAGTAATTAAAGACAGTAGACTGATGATAGCATGGAACTAGCGTGGAGTTACCAGCCACTGCGTAAAACTTCTCAAAATGAATAAGATGCTTGCAAACACGGTTGATATGGAATGTGTACAAAACAGCTGCCATCGCTAACAAATATGAACGATATGACTGTCAGTTTCCAAAGCTCCTGCAAAAATGGAAGAACATGATTTAACAATTATGGTTATGGAATTTCAACAAAAAAAAAATCTTTCAAAGGTGGGGAGAATTTTGAAGTACCTTGGGGGTCAGGTATGATTATTCCGGTCACGAAAGTTAACAAATACCTAAAGAGTTAATTGCACAAAACCACATGTATAATGTACCAATTTTCACTTAACCACCGCTATAAAAAAAGATTATAGTGAATCTTGATCACCTCAGTCCGTGTGGAAACAGAAAAGAAAAGGGCACTTTTGATCGGTTTAATAAAATTTTTGCTTTTAACCAAACATATTTAGGAAGTTCACAGACAGGCGCAATGCAGGGTGACGTTTAACCTGGATCTGTTGGGATTACGGACAATTCAAACATCCACAATCCAAGACGTGACATCGCAACTCCACCCATTAACATATATGCTGCCTTTATAGAGCTTCACACCATAACTGACGCTATACACATAACATAAGACATGGCCACTGCAATACAATTCCGCATACATTTTGTCACATAAATTCATCCGCCTGAAACCATATAGACCGTAACCCTGTCCCAAGAGTTTGAATGTGCTAATGGAAAATGGGATACAGAAAGGTCGCTCCAATTCATAGACGCCACCAAAAATCACAGCACAACAATTAACACTTCACACCTAAATTCTCTAACCATCGCCCGTCTATGAATTTTAAATTGAAGTTGCACACCATACTTATCTTAAACTTAAGTTCCATATAATCTTTTTAGAAATGAGACTATCAGAATGAGATTAGTAGTGGTGGTGGTCGATGTCATTATCGAGATGGAGTTTTGATTTGGATTTGTTACGAGGGTAGGGAGTCTTCATCTTCGCCAACTCGTGATTGTTAATTGTGGACATGTCTGATTATGACTGTTATTATTATAATTCACGGAGAAGAGAACACGACAACGTGCGAATGGACACGACCGAGATCATCGTCCTCAGCCTCAACTGATTTATGTTAGTACTAAGTTGACGAAACAAACAAGGGAATCTCACTCTGATCGCTGTTTATCGTTATCTGTTGATCTGAAGATATCTAATTATTAGTTACTATGGCGAAGTGTCTCGTCTTTAGGGTGGTTTGCATGTGTAGAGTACCGATGAGCCCCAAACGCCGCCGTTTCACCTGAAGCTGCTTTCCCACGTCATTTTTAGTACTTTGACTAGGAAATGTACAAATATAAACAGCACTAATAAGAATCGAATGCAAAAGAATAGGACAGTGATTATTCTATTTTTGGCCTAAAACATGGTCGATCCCAGTAGAGAGTAAGTTACATGTTACACAACAAACATTTGATCGTCAACCTACATTTTCATTTTTCTACCGGTTATGAACAGAGATATAGAGAGAGAGAGATCTTCCAACAAGGTTTTGATGAAAGACGAGACATAGATCTAATTAGATACAAAAGAATACACAAAGTGGATGATGAGGATCTAGCTAGCACCAATTGGAACATTTGAGAGTACCGAGAGCATATTTGTGATGTAAAAGCACCAATCAATCATCACTCCAGTCATCTTCATCGTCATCATCACTCCCAGCTGTTGCCTGTTGGACACATTTTTACACCATTTATCAGGTGCCTCAAGTAATTAATAATGCGAACACATGGAACATATATAACTCACCCTTCGTATTTTGTTCGCCTTCTCCAATATGGCAGCAACTTTTAGATTCACACTTGGGGCCTGAATGATTGGTTTGGGCATAGGTGCTGGCGCTGGCTTTAAGTTGAAGGACTGAACACAAACATGGATACAACCAACTCAGAAAGTAAATCATACGGCTTGGAATAATAAAAATATTATAATGATAAGGATAGAAAATCTATTTAACGAATGTCAAACCTTTGCTCGTATCTGCTCCAGTATTGACCCTCTTTCTTCAACAGCTAGTGGCTTCGGCCGATTTAGTGTTGTTACCTTTTTCAACTGCATAATAACCAGTTTTTTCAGACATTCTCTATTGTAGGTAACTGAATAATAAGAAGTAAACCTGAAAGAGCCGTTATTACCTTGCTTCTATCTAGAGCATCAGCGGATTGAATTAGGGGGTTCCTTGGCCTTGGCGGTTTGAATGCCGGTTTCTCTGCCAGCTTTTCACCTTCATAATTTTGTAATGCTAATGACCATGATGCCTGCCGCTCCGAAGAGTTTCTTTCCTGCTTGAGGCGTTCCTCATCCTTAATCAGAGGACCAGGGTGTTTTATGATCTCTTCTTCATTACCGTGAGTGACATGCTCAGTCCTGTAGGAGCTTGATACTTCAGGTGATTGATTTGTCCAAAGCATGGGAGCCTCAGAAGAATAAAACTTGCTACCAACTGTATCGCCCAATGATGACTGGGGAGATTCCCATGTTGTACATGACTGTACTGATTCTCCTGCAGAAAGTACTGTATGTTCAGCAGGCATTGGTTGAATAATTTCTTTGGTATCAGCAGTCATATCTCCTAATGATGGCACTGAAAATTCTGCAGAAACACTTGATTGCATAGCTTCTATCGTGGCAGCATTTGTGCTTGTCGACGAGGTGGGTAAACATAATCCGGAATCTGGCACTAAAGTATCTCTCACAAAGGCAAATGTATCCAGCTGACCACTTTCCAGATGTGTCCTTGGATGAATTGAGGAGGAATTGGTTCTAAGTTTGTCTGACGTAGTAGATAAACTAAGTTGGTCGTTCTTTTCAATTGCATCTTTAACGTTCGGTGTGAAATCAGTAGGAATGGGAAACCCACTGGGGTAGTGCCTGGACGTACTTGGTAAGCTTTCATCAGTCTCTGTAGCCTTAAGAGGCTGCTTAATCCCTCCATTTAGTGGTGTGAAATGGAAGCTACTTTTTAGACCAAACCCAGAGAGTGGCAGCGAACCATTAGCATTTGACTCCATACTAAATTCTGCTGATTCTCTCTCGCCATCATCAAGGAAAGAATCCTGAGGTTTCCCAGCCATCCACTGCATAGGAGGGAGAGGTGGCAGTGGAGGCTCCCCTTCCAAATTAACTTCTGTTTCTGTTTGAAGATCCCCAACTTCCTGGGTGATAGAGTCTAACTGGCGGATGAAATCTTCATCACTATTCCTATTTACAGACGGTAAATAGATACTCGCGGGTGAGACAGCCTGTCCATTGTCATGGTTACCGCCAGAATCAGTTTCCAGTGCCGCATCATCTTCAAGAACACTTTGAGATAATAGCTCTCCTGAACTTATGTGACCTTCTGAATCATGAGTCTCAGATAATGATTTGGTGGCAGCGAGCTCCCTATTTGTAGTATACAAACTACCATCATCATAAGAATGTCCCTGAAGCAATACAGAAGCATTATTTTCTACGTTTTCTTCTGCAGTGTTAGTCACATGATTAAAACCATCCAAACTTTCTCCAGTTGCATATCTAGCATCATAATCATCAACATTTGAAACAGTGTCATGATAACTATCGCAATTGTCGTTCGCAAGCGGTATTAGATGAGATCTGACATCCTTATCTTGATAACCTAGCTCAAATTCCTGCTGTTGGGTGTCTACGGCTGATTGGGGTGATACAACTTCTTCATCAGCCAAAGTTTCAGACGAAAACTCATTGACGTGCCCTTTTTGGAGAGTTCCATTTTCAATCATATTGCTCAATATTGAATGGTCATGGCTAAAGTTTATTGATCTATGTGTCAAAACTTCTGAGGGATCGTTTGATTCCTGCATTTTAATAGAGTCTCTGACAACAGGTACATTATCAACAACGCAGGGACCATCAGGGGTCGTAAAAGCACCTCCATTTACTCTGTTTCTCTCAAACTGTGGTAACTCTGAATCGTATATAAGTTTAGACAGCCCCATTCCATAATAAGCTCCAGCTGAAGTGAGCTGTCTGGAGCTTAATCCAGGATCTGAAGACTGCAACAATTGACTCGAATCGTTTTGAACTGACACATCCCCAACTTTATAATTATATGGAGTCACCAATGATCCAACAGTGTCACCATTAGCATTCAAATACCGGTTGGACGTGGTTTTCTCTGTCTTATCATAAGAATCTGAATAATCAACAATCACAGTTTCTGAATAGGTCTTCATGGAAATAGATGACTCAGCTTCTCTGTTACCATGCTCCTCATTATGAAGAATACCATGCGACGAAGATGTAGATGTCCCTTTTATGAATGATGCACTACCATCATCAGATATAATAGAATTATCAACCGACTGAGATTCCAGAACTTGTTCTTTCGAATCATACTCATCCACATGTTTCGAAAAGTAGCGTAGTTCTTTCTTAGGAATGTACTCATTGTCAGTTTCTGCTTCAGATTCCATATTGGCAAGTGCATCCATATACTTTTCAGTCTCATTAGCTGTAGCATCATAGTACGGGGAACTGAAACCATTTCCGTTCCTGTTATCGCCATCAACACCTACCTCCTCAGTAACGGGAATATGAAGGGGAGAGGCAGTTCCAATAGAATTACCATCTTCTAAGCTTACTGTAGATCCCCTATTTCTTCTACTTTTACTGAAATCGTATGAATACACAACTGATGGTCTTAGCTTCATTTCCTGGCCAGTATGATAAAAATAAAGTGACTCATCAGCAGCACTCACAGGCTGGATGTCAAGTATTTCACGTTCTGAAGCATCAGTGTGATCATATGTCAATCTCAAAATAGGCTGGTCAGCTTCAATATCATCTGTTTCTGATTGCTTAGGAGAAATAGTTTGCAAGAACGTTTCCATGCAGCTCTTGGTTCTTTTTGAACCATCAAGAACCCGTTTTTTCAATATAACATGGCGTGTCGAATCTTTATTGTCATTCCCAATACGCTCTTCAAGTAGTAACTGATGCAGCCTACACCACAGTCAAGCTTTTTTTCAGTTACAAAAATTTGCTAAAATAATACAAAGGGGGCACTAAGGATAATGTGGATATATACTTGGCATGTGAAGTAGTCAACACTTCTGGGGTACCTCCATTTCTCCAATGTGATCCTTTTTTCTGTAAATACAAATACTGAGGGTTACAAAAAAGGAAGCTTCCACAGTAAAATATTATCGTAGCGTGAAAAAATAGTGAGGCCTGATTTTTTGTATTACACAAGCAAACAAGAATTTGTACATATAAGTTATAACTTATAACATAAAGGTCACAATACAAAGCTTGAATGTTGAAAGTAAAGAATACTGTGCGTGGAAAGAAAGGATGTAGTTATTTATTATACAGGATAAGGATAACAACAAAAAAGGTAGAACAAGGTAGCACAGATGTGCCGCTCGAGGAAATCAAGAAGGAAAACCAGACAGTTAAAACTAAAGTTTCATAAGTTAAAAAGAATTTGCATGAAATGTATCTCTTTGATAGTATTACCTTGATCTTTCGAATTCTCCTATCTCTATGAACCTCAAGTTTAGCTGCATCGGAGGTTGTTGGCTCTACTTTGAGGGATGATGGATCCGTGTACCGCTTAAGGCAAGCACCAGCACCACCAATATCAAATCTAAATGATACAAAATTTGCATAAGTAGGAAGCATTCATCGTGTTTCAAAAGCATGATCCATACGACAGAGAAAATTATACATACTTATCAAGAAGAAACAACTGAGGCGGCCCACGGCATTCTTCATATGAATCCCTAATAAAGCGAGGCATGTCTCCCTGAGTGATGAGATTTTGATCCGTACACATCTGAGGATGCCAATCGACACCTACACCATGAATGCAAAAAGATATACCTCATTGCCAGAAAATATAGTTACCTGGAGTAATATTTAACAAAAAGCTCATTACAAATCCAGCGCATGCACAAACCAACCTGTGTTGTAGTAAAACATGGTATGATTTGTCTGGGACAGTAAATTTTTCTCGATCGATGGAACATCTGCCTCTAGTTGCTGAATTCTAGCGATCAAGCCATGGCCTCTTGCCGCCGTCGCCATGACTTCTTCATGCAAGTCGTGAAATATCTCAGCAGCAAATCTTTACCAATCACAAAAGTAAACGACTTAACGGATACCGAAAATATTCAGTCATATCTTATTACATCTCGTTCCCGGATAAAACTATATAAGCAAAACATAACTAAAACCAAAACAGAAAACCATGCCATATCACTTCTCCTTTTCTCCATTTATTTCAATACATCAAACAGTTATAATCACATACATCACTACACAACACCACAGCTCTGTCAAATCATGATAAACCAAATAATAACAATGGATAGTATAATTACAGTAGCTACAAGCATTTGGACCAACTCAAAGTAACCTCAATACTGGAAAGCAACTGGTCAAATTGAAACCCAAACTTCACATTTAACCAAATGACGAATCAATAGATTAGCAATTAATCAATCATTCAACCAAATGAAGGAGCAGCTGTATTTAGGTTGCACGGAAACGCCACTTTGGGTGGCGTACCGGTGCCGGAAACGTTCCGAAACGGCGGAACGCGTCAAAACGCGGAGGAATCGCGGCTGAAACGTCTTCACCCGCCGGTCAGAATTTTGCTGCTCCTTCACCCGCTGGCCAGAAATCTCCCTGCACAATTGGGTCTGAAACCAAGCCCAACAAATTTTTCACAGCCCAAGGCCCACCCGCACGACGCCAACTCCTCGCATAACCTCATCCGCACTCCGCACGCGCGAGTCGCCTCTTCCACCAAGCCACCAAATCCGACGCCTCTCGCACCAATTTCTCGTCCCGACGTCTGTTTGATGGGACTGTCGCGTCGCCGACGCTGTGTGCCTCTTCTTCAACCGTTTCCATCAGTTTCGCGGGTCTGAGTCGGTCGCCGGGGCTGTGTCGGTAGTTTCTCTTCCTCAGTTTTACTTTTGCGATTTGTCTGTACTTCAATTTACAATTTCGGATTAGATTAGATTTTAGGTGTCGTACGCGATAGAATTTTGGATTTGTAGTTCCTCTTCCTTAGGTTTTATTATTATTTAGGTGCAGTGGAGTGCTGTTAATTTCAAATCGATTTTTCAACCTTCTTGGATGGAGAGCTGTGATAAATCTTTGAAATCAGATGAGCAAATTTCATATATTCAGAATTGCAAAAAATATATACAATAATAAGTAGCCGTTTCTTGCCGTTTCCACTTTACATATTTTTTCGCTTTCCCGTTCTCCCGTTTCTTGCCGTTCCCGTTTCCCCGTACCCGTCCCCGTTTCCGTGCAACCTAGGCCTGTATAGAGAACGGTACTAACTCGGCTAAGTCACCAAGCTGTCTCAGAAGGCCAACCAAACCAGCCATAGCAACACCTTCCAAAAGTGCTTCAGGATCATCTTTCTCAGCGGCTCTGTACAATTCCGGATCGGCTAAATTGAACTCGTTCCTGATTTGGTACCGAGTCAATGGCATCGCCGCGACTAGAGATCAAACGGCGCTAAAGTTTAAGCAGCAGCGGCGGCAGCGGCCAGAGAGTGGAATTCAGTGTCGATGATGACGGCGGTGGCGGAAATCCAGCAATAATCGGAATCACCGGAAAGCGGAGAGAGACAGAGAGATTTGGGGGTTGGAAACTTCTGCGGTGATGTGATACAAATTGAATATCGAAACAATAATAAATAATAAAAATAATACATATTTTTAAGCGAAAAAAGTCAAGCTAAGTAGATTAAAAATAAAAAGTAATTTCAAATTATAGATTTTTGTGAATGAAATGGATTGTTTTGTTTTTACGAATTGGATTATTTAGATAAAATGATACTTTAGGATTTTTTATATCCACGTGGAAAACAGATTTATTTAGAATTTAGCTGTACATTTTCGAAAATGCAATTTCTGGAACCAGTGTGAGTGCTCACTATTCAATAATTACCATGATTAGTAAGTTCAGATTTTGAGGCCAGATAAATAATAATATATAAATCAGTTAAGTTAATAACTGTACAGTTGTTAAAAATAAAAGGGACACAATGATTTGACAATACAAATGTAAAAATAAATAGAGAATAACGATAAATAATAAATTGGCATCGTCTGTTCGCAGTTTGATGATCCATTTTATTATATATTTACATTTTTATTGGAATTACACAATCAAAGTCTGTTATGAAATAAAGGAGAAATAATTACATTCAAATATCCAATGGATACTTTATGAAACATGTTTTCCTACAACTCCAAATCATATTGTTATTTTCATTATTAACAAAATATTAGATGAGTGTAGGAGTGATTAATAGTTTGGTTAAAAGTTGGTGAAGTAGCATGAATAACAACTTCTAATATATAATAGAATAGGGACCATCAATGCGGGAACACATCATCAAATATGAACGGTTCGTTTTGCTCTTGTCCTCTTATTTAATTTACAAGTCATGTCAAACAAGCACAGATCCAAAACGTTTTTTTTATCTAACATCGCTTACAGTATTTCACGAATTTAAAAAATTCTCTGTATAAACTCTATCCACATATCCAAGTCTCTTACGTAGAGTTCTAATGCTTGCATAAAGAATTATTATTTGACCCGTTCGATTGCGCATTTGGGACGACGGAAATTATTATTTGACCGATTCCATTTAATTTTTGAAATTATGACAACAAGTACCTATTCACGCCGATTTCCGTCGTTCCGACGGACGTTAAGTCAATAAATTAAGTGCATAACAAAACAAAGACGGTTGATCTTTAGCCTCTAGCCATGTCGTAACAAATTTGGCAAATAAATGTGAAAGGCGGTTATCTGCGGTGGACTGGGTGCCCTACTGGTGGCCCGACTGCTCTCCCTATCAACATGGTCTCCATGTTCTCTATTTCACACAGTCAGATTTCGGTTGGCCGGACAAATGATACACATAGTGAAACGACATCGCTTCAATCATCCGAACCCTCCTACATTTACTTCATGACTGGAGTAAAGAAAACACTATAGAAAATTTTAATGTTAAATTGATAAGAGGTACAAATGTCGGATTCAGATTTGGTGCCGCGCTGCAATTAGTAGCATCGAAATTTGTATCTCGTTTTCAGCATCCTTCGTCTCATAATTTGAATTCAGCGTAAACTAGAGAAGTGTAGCTCATTGAATCAGCTTTCCAACGATATATAGAAAGTTTTCAACGGACAAGTAACGCGTTCCCAACAAGCTCCCTAAGCATCGAAGGTCTAATCTATATTGTTTGGTTCTGTTTTAAATTGGCCCGTACCTTATATCCTGTTTCGGCACTCTTCGACTAAGAATCTGAATTCTACGTAAACTAGACAATTGTAACTCTTTGAATCGATTACAATTCTCTAGTTTTACGTCGAATTCAGATTCTGACCCAAAGGGTATCAAAAACGGGATACAAGTTCCGATGCTGCTAGTCGCAACACAACACCGGATCAGAATCCACAAAATGTCAGGTTCCTATTTTCATTCATTAAGCATTCACATTCAATTTGCAGCTCTGAATCCCTTTCTCGGAGCGGAAGAAAGGATTGCGATCATACTTAACTTACGAGAATAGACAAATCTTTTGTGACTTGGGATACCCGAAAGGTGGGGCAACAAACTCAGCCATTCGTATCAACGTGCTTGCCTTGCGAGTAAAAAGCACATTGGGAGCGTGAATATGAAACACAAGGATTATCGGAGTAAATTCTGAACAAAGAGATGTACAAGGGCATACATTTTGCGCAAGTGCTTTAATCATAGGAAACCTTTACAAATTAGTTATGAAAAGAAATGGAACTATTTACATTCTTTCTTCTTTCAACCATATGCTGAAAGATTATTAAGCAAAGCCTCCATGAGTGAGTTGAGTTTAAGTTGCGGGGGTATTGAGTTTGGACTTTGTTCTTCAGAGGAGGAGGCTAACGAATTTCAATATATAATGTGATTTGTTGAAAGATGGCCATCTAGGGAGAGCATTTTCATCAGCTAATCAGGGTTGATGCAGAGCAAGTCTGTTGCGATGTATCTGAAAAAGGAACTGCATCCATGATCAAACCTGCGACAGTTAAACGGCATGAAGTTGGGAAGGATCCAATGGAGTTACTAC
The DNA here is from genome assembly GCA_035048345.1 of Echeveria elegans. Classification (NCBI taxonomy): domain Eukaryota; kingdom Viridiplantae; phylum Streptophyta; class Magnoliopsida; order Saxifragales; family Crassulaceae; genus Echeveria; species Echeveria elegans. The sequence continues at coordinate 10,277 of JAWWMW010062138.1, forward strand.
TCTGGATATAATTGAACAAGAACGGGTTCATCTTGACCGGTACTTGTCGTCTGAAAAGATCGAAACAAATGGGTCTGTAACCCCTGCAGCAAGGAGCATCCGATATGGATGGAAAGTCAGGCAACTTATGAGGCCGACTTTCTGGGGCATGAAGCTTGGAGAATTTTGCATGCTCCCTAAAAGATCGCCTTCCAAGCTGAAAACCTTAATGAGTTGTCTGGCTGATCCACTTGCAACAATTGGGGCATGCCGATGAACAGCAAAAGATGTTAACGACCCCTTGTGAGCTTCAAATGAGGCACAAGCGTCTTTACCATATCTAATATCAAAGACCTGGACATCTCCAGCTTCAGATGCACTCACAAGCTGATCAAAGACGAAGAACCAATGTTTATTAAACTCAAAATGGATGTCCACTAAAAACTTGATGGTTAAAATTTTACCTTCATGGGATCAAGCCCAGGATGGAAGCCCAGTCCGACAACTTTTTCTGGCTTTTTGGTGGGAGGAGACGCCACATAAACAAGTCTGAGTATCAAAAGCAATGAAAATCGTGTCACAAAGCTTTAGTCACGAATTTCAAAATTGTAAAGCGGAACATCAAATAAACGCAGTAATATACGTACTGATTTGGGTATACCAAATTACCAAATATCAAGCAAAGCTAAATGAAGTTGAGGCTCGACTTGAATACATTTAATCACGTTTGACAATCTGCATGTACTGAATCACTCCTATTTTTTGAATAAACAAACTTATATTTCCAAAAACCTTGACGCACAGTCGACCATAAAGTATAAACAGTCCAGACAAGTTATACAGCCCCTGCTAAATCCTACTATTTTATTTTAGTGATAAATGAATTCTGTAAAGAGAAAGATGAAAGAGGCTACGAAAATTTTAACTTAAATATGTGTGAAAATAAACACTAAGTGATGAAGTCTTCCTATGAATTAATATTAGGAAAGCCTAAAGGCGCAAAGTAAGGGACAGAGAAAACCCACGAGTCAGGCGCCCGGACGTCGAACAATCTCACTGTACCATCAACATAACCAGTCACAAGTTGACCACTGTGGACTGGGGAAGCACTCTACATGTGATGCAGAATAACAGTAAGCAACAAATGGGTGGAAAAAAGGACAGAAGAACAATATGTATGTCACTTGTTTCAAAAATTGAAAATGGAAAGGGAAAAAAAAAAAAGAGCCAAAAGCAAGTACCGAATGCTTCAAACTTACCAGCGCAGAGATGCTGCAATCAGTTGGTGATGAAAGAGAATTGATGAGTTGCCCTCTTTCGAGACTCCAGGTCATGATGGATGAAATTTCACCAGATGCATACTGATACAGGATGATCATAAGCGGATATGTGTGGAATGGCGCTATTAGAAAGAAAACTCTACGGAGCTTGAAAAAAGGCCAGCACATACCAGAAATCCAGATTGCTGTTGCCAGTCAACTAGAGGGTTCAGACTTCGGACGCCAGGTTTGTGACCTTGAATTGAAGAAAATGCAGTTACCAGTTTCTGTTGGCCTTTTATAGAGTAGTCTCTCCAGAGTCTAATATTTCCATCAACTGTGGTGCATGATACCAAGCAAAATGCATTAACTTACGGATGCGATGCTAGGTCAATTTAAGACATCAAAAACAACAAAACCAAAGTGCACTTACATGAAGCAACAAGAAGCAAGCTCTCATCCAGTTCATTGACAAGACAAAGTTTCGATATTCCTTTGTTGGGAAGGTGATGATTAACAAAACTATTGACTAAAGCGGCTTCCTCATAATTCCACACCCTAAATAATCAGAAAGGCATTCGTTGAAGCACCTCACATGGAAGCAGAATAAAATCAGCATAATAGAGGTAATAACTAATATGTATGCAATGCATGCACTGACAAAGCACTCTGGATGCAATCCGTATGGATTACTAAAAAAGCACGGCAAAAGAAGATGAATACCTTATCTGTTCATTATCATCTGCAGCAACTACAATGGGTGAGAAAGGGTGCATCAAACTAGCCTTTGTGCCTGTCTCAAATTTTGTATCCCACCTGCTGATTGACTCGGTAAATTTTCTAACACCTGAAAATGATGCAAGTTAAAGAGTATACAATTCGGAAAGTTTTCAGGATTACTTAAGAAGCCAAGAGCTATTACTACATAATCAATTACCATGAAACTCAAATCAATGTCAACCAGTAAAAAGACTCACCTGAGTGTTGACATTTTACTATGTGGTCCATGGCCAACTTCTCCCTCTCTCGTCTCTTCGCTGATAGCTCTTCACTGTCATTTGAGGCAGGTAGAAGTGGCCTTGAGAAATGTCCACAACTCCAATTAAAAATGGTGGACTGTGGTAAAAAGTTGTGCCCTGGAGTTCCAGAAGATCCTCCGCTAAGAAGAGGGTCAGCCAAACCTGCATCTGGAGGACCAGCCAAATGTGGTTTGAACTCTAATGAACAAACTCTGCGTATCCCTGTCAAGTAAGTTGGACGAGGGGGACTAACAGGAGGAGTTCTGAAAGTCAAGGGCATATGACCTGTAAAATGCAGTTTTAAAATATATGACCATAGGTGAAAATGTCCAACACGCACAAGCCATTATACATACAGAGCGAAAATATAAAACAAATAAATTATAACGCACCTCCATTCATGTCAAACCAAGAAGATGATCGAACCAAACCCGCTAGACTTAGATCTGCTGTTGCCTTTGCTAAATCAGAAGGCTTGGAAGCACTTACCGAAGCCTTCAAAGGTTTTGTTATGACTTGCTCAATTCCAATAATGGAGAGAACTTGTCTTCCAAGATTAGCCACATACGGAGATGGATCTTTCGCAAGTGTGCGCAGAGCGGACACAACTTGTGAGTATGTTGCATTACTTAATGCTCTTGGCTTTGCATTGCTATCAGCAGCAGAGACATGCCCATTCATGCCACCAGAATCAGAATTCAGAGAAGAATCATCGGACAAAGGTGATCCGTGCAGTATTTTAGATGTGGCGCCTGGGCTGCTCTTAGAGGTAAGCCTTTCATTAGACAACATTGTTTTGCTATTGCTTCCAGCCATGATATCGGTACCAACAGATGCACGATACAAAGTTTGATCAGTTCCACCAGTCAAACTCTTAGAATAAACCAGAGATGACAATTGATTCAATAAGGAGCTCGACTGAGGCTTCAAGTATGCAGCAGCAATCATTTTAAGATGCCTATTGTGGACCAAAGCGAAGCGAGATAACACTGATACATGGTAAATGAAATCCAGCATATAGTAAGATACTTTTCTAATTAAACCTGTTTTATATGATATTACAAAACCACGAGGGAAAAATGATTACATACCAACTGCAATTTCACCCCTTACGAGTGGACTGCCGTCCGAAATGACACTTAACAAGCTATTAACAATGGTAACTTCGACGTCGGTGCTGTCACCCATGCCTTCATTACCCCCTGCAATATTGTCCTTCGATGAATCTAGTCCACTGTCAAGAAGGGTGCCCAAACTGAAAACTGCTGAAGCTCTAACCTGCAACAAATCTCATTTAAAAATCTATCAACTGCAATTCAAGAGAACCTAATTTGTGTTCTATGATAGACGGGCATACCTCCGGCTGAGGGTACTCAAGCAACTCGGCAATTATAGAAGGGGCTTCCATCTGCAAACTAATAATTTGAGCCTCTGTGAAGTTTTCCCATAATTTTCCCAAACAGAGACAAGCCCACTGAACAAAAAGAGACTCAGCAGGGCCGTCATCTAGAGATGAACTTCCAATGTGTCGCAAACACACATGAAGTAGCCCAGATTCAATACAAACTTCCTGGCCTCGCTTATGCCCATCTACAATGACCGCCAAAACAAATGCAGCCATTGTGCGTTGTTCTGTGAATGTTTCAGCGCTATCAAGAAACCTGATGAAATATTTATGACCACCATCCTTAACCAGATCAACCTGACAAGTCTGACATCCAAAAATATCAATAACCTGAAAAGGATGAATAAAATGTCAGACGCGCTTATGAGACCTTACTTCCGATTACCTTATCAAGGGCGAGAATTTTTGTCCAGATAAAAACAAGAAGTTGCCTCAGTTCAGGTGTTGTAGTTTGTAATAGCTTCAGAACATATGGGAATATACCAACCGATAAGGCCTATCAGTAAAGAACACACTTGTCAAGGCGTATATCTTAACCAGTACATATGGAGGACAGACATTAAATAAAAAATGCCAAGAATATTATTGTAATCATGTAATGTACCAGGTCTACAGCCCAAGGGCCCATATCAAGAAATCTTCGAAGGAGCACCAGAGCACGATACCGATGGCATTGACTGAGTAAAACCTAAAAGTAAGAGATTAAAAAATTGACGCTCTATTTGACATCAATCGGTTATCCTACGCTGCACGAAAACCTAACTTAAAGGACAGAGACCGTATGAAGATGCTATAAGCATTGATGGCACGGCTGACCATGATGCGCCAGTGACAACTGACAAGAAAACAATAATGCTTGCGGACTAAGCTTCAATGCATAAAACTCCCTATCGATATTGGATACCAAAATAAGTTAGAGATGCTGAAGTCTTGTTATAAAATGATAGTGTGTATTGAGGCACTGATTGTTTGCTTCTTCCCTCTAGATTTCATACTTTGTGTGAGCTCAGGTGTACATTTTGATTTTATTTTACCACAGCTTTATCAGCAAAGTACAGGCACGAGTCACTTATTCCGCCGCATTTATGACTGTTGTTAGGTGATGAGTTTAATATCTCATGATGATTTCATGCAGCACTCAAGATAAAAACAGTTAAACTATGAAATTATTTAACCCAAAAATAATCATTGAGCTAACTAGTATTCCAGTATCCAATTTCAACTACATTTTGTGTACGCTATAAAAGATTAGCCTATGAAATGCTACCGCACGACATGATAAAACTTTCAAAGACCCTCCAAATTCATCTACTTATACAGTATAATAGTTATCTAACCAAATAACCCAACCACCCAATTAAACTTCACACATTTACCAACCAAAAAAACTATATTCCTACACTAGTTGCACTTCCGTCGTTCCGACGGGAATTTTTTGATGTCTTCATTCGATTTGATTTAGCTTTACAATGTTTTTCGCTACATTTATAATTTTTAGTTTTTAGTTTTTAATTTTCAATTTTTCAATTCTTAATTTTATAATTTTTTAAATTTTTAATTTTTATAATTTTTTTTTGAAATCTACCTGATCAAATACGGTCAAATGTAGTCAAATACAGTCAAATACGATCAGTTGGTCAAATACAGTCAAATATGGATGAATAGTGATGGATGACATGTAGTGTAAATAAGAAGGGTGGGGAGGGGCATTTTTGTCAAAATCTTATTGCAATGAATCTTTAATGAGGAAAATAAGAGAATTAGTGCATGAGGAAAAGTGGATGGTTGGTAAATGGTTGATGGTGATATATATATATATATATATATACTAGTGGGTGATCCGTCGTCCCGACGAGATTTTTTTCATGTTTAATTCAATTTTAATAAAGATTTTCAATGTTTCTTTCTATAATTTTAAATGAATGTAGTTCCATTAAATTATTTTTAATATTGTGACAACCCGTCATTCCGAATGAAAAATATAGATGTAAAAAAATTGATCATTTTATCCTTATTCCGGTTATATAAAAAAATTGGACAATTTTTCCTTATTTCGGTTTTTTATTTTTTTATTTTTTAAAATTTAAAATTTAAAATTATTTTATTATTTAGTTAGGGGTTAGGCATTTAGTTAGGTTTCGTTAGTAATGTAGGAAATCTAATTAGATTTCGTCGCTAAATGTGTGTTGATATAGTTAGATAAGTTTATATATATATAGATATATATCTCACTCACATTAAGAGCTATAGATTCAATAAACAGGACCACATAAATCGATGGACGACGTTGTGCCCAACGCGCCTCATTTCAACTTCCGATCATATCATCCTCATCCCGACACATCCCAACCTTACTACTTCTAGTGGCGGAGCCAGGAGGGGTCGGGAGGGGGCGGCCGACCCCTCCGTGGTGCGAAAATCGCCAGACTACCGTGCCTTCTGGCCCTGACGACGCTGCCCTACACCCTCGCTGTCGCTGTTTTGTGCCCTTCGTCTTCTCCAGCTTTTGCTGGATCTGCTGTTTTTTTTTCTTCAATTTACGTCAGGAAACGACGTTGTTTTGTGTTTAATGAAACGACGTCGTTCTATTAAACACAAAACCACGTCGTTTCCCGAC
>JAWWMW010062171.1:0-16530 GCA_035048345.1 Echeveria elegans
TCTTTCCGATTAGCATGATGTTGTCTCTTCAAACATATTTTTTACAGTCAAAATGAGAAGAATACTCATTAAAAATGGAAACAAGCTATTAAGGATTAATGTAAATATTGTGTTTCCCATATTTGCCCCTTTTTAATTTAAAAATTATTTAATATTGTGATTTAATTGGGAACGTAGGAAGAATCAAATGAATGGATATGGTCTTTTTATACTTTTTTATTTTAAACACCCTTTTTTATTTGATCCACTCCCATAAATAAATAAACAAAACACTCTTATTGTTGCTCCATTACAATTTTAGAAGCCTCCAAAGAAATTGCACTTCAGAAATAATATGTTGCACTTACTTAAAGCCAATTACCACAGGCCAGCGTAAAATATATACTAAACTAATATCATGGTTCAATTATCTTTACCATTATAATTCATTTTGGGGTGAAAACTAGCATTCACCGTGAATAAAAGAATTTCTTATAATTCATGAGGACAAAACTCATCCCACTAAAGCCTTTCGCGAGATAAAAAATAAGATAGGAAGAGCTGTCGGTGCTCCAAACCCTTGACCCACATTTCCCCCACTGCCCTGATCTGTCGATCCGCTGTCCCTCCAAATCCTCCTAAAAACTTTATAATAAAAGGTTATGTATTAGTATGAAAATTTGATTTGAATAGTAAATATATGTTTTCAAATTTCTTAATTATTGTATAAAATTATGTTATTCTTGACCAACTCACTTTAAAAAAAATATAATTTTAATTAAAACGCCATCGGTTAATCTTGAAAACTCAAAACCATGTCATCTTCAAAATATATTTTTTGGACAACCCGAATATAAGGAATGACAAATATTAATTACTATGACATCCAATATGTTGAATTTTCTAAGTTGGTGACCAAAATTATTAATCTATGTATCTAATAGTAAGAATCTATTATAATAACAGAATAGGCAGCACACAGAGCATGGTCGCTGTCTGCAGGTTCAAATAGACGATTTCTTTACTATCCCTCTCTCTACCGTTAATTATAAATGTACCATTAAAATTAAATATAATGGACCCGGTCCCGCACATTAAAAATTAAAAATTGAAAATTAAAAAGTTAAAATTTACAAATATTAAAAATTAATATTAAAAATAAAAAATCAAGCGAGAAATATTTAACATTTTTAAGTAAATTAAATGGAGACACGAGAAAAATTTATGTCTGGACGACAGAAGCGCAACTAGTACACAATAATTTAATTCAAAAGTCTAATGCACCATGCCATCTCCTAATAATAATTAATATAACATATAAAAACTTTTTATTATTAGCATGTGAAAGTCCTCCAGCTTTTCCGGCACAGAGCCGATTCCAGCCTGCTTAACCAAATTATTAATTGGATTCAGATCCCTACCGTAATCAACATATAAATGAGGGGTCCAAATGTAATAATTACAACTAGCGTGCTCTCTTCTTTTCTGATGAAAAATTAACTTTTTTCCAAAATAAATTGTACATTTAAATTAATGAATATAAATTTGTGCAATTTATGACCCGTAAAAAGTCTATAACTGTTAGAATGGTCCATTTCAATTCAGCCTATTTTTTATGCGTGATGTCCTATTCATCCAAATTTGTCTCATAAAACAACTAATTAAATAAAAAAATTAAAATTTTTAATCATGGACATGGAGTGTGATTTTTAGATGGAAACGGCAAAAATTAAATTCAAAATTATTATTTAGAGCTATTACCTCCCTCTATCCTCTTTTGTTCTTTCTGTTTCTATTTTTGGTGTCCCTTTTTATTCTTTCTGTTTCTATTCCGGGCAGTTTTATTTCCTACTTTATCTCTCACATAACACTCTTTTTCATACTTTATTTTCTACTCACTTACCTTTATCTTATTTTATTACTCACACTATCATTATTTCTTAAAAAATGTGCCACAACTCAAACAAGAAGAACAAAATAGGACGGAGGGAGTATATCACATGACGTTGTTTTGTTTGTTGGAGAGTTCAGTAGTAGCCCTAAGAGCATCTGCACCGGAGCACGTGCTGGAGGAGATGCTGACCCTGTCATTTCCGTCCATTTTACTGATTCAGTAGCCGCTAGAGGAGATGTTAATCTAGCACCTGAAGGACAGCAGATGCTTGATTTTTAGTGCAATTTTTCAGCCGGTGCATATGCTTTAACGTCTGGAGTAAGCGAACTGTAACTATTTAAAATCAAACTAGATTTATTTGGCCTTTTCCAATCAAAATGTTGAACTTGATAACTGAAAAAAGTAAAAATTCTTCCAAATAAAGCCCAAAAGAAACATTAACTAATTTTCGTATTAGAATAAAAGTATTCGTATATTGATTAAAAAGCGGGATCAGATTCAGAGTTGCGAACCGCATTTTACCGTGAAAATAAATAAATTAAATCACGTATAACATATTTCAAAAAAAGCAAAACAAAAAATTCAGTCAACAAGTTTTAGATTATAAAATATAAAAAATTATTATCGTGTAGGGAATATAATTAATATTATTACAGAGAAATAAAATCTACCTGAAGCAGTTAATTAAATGGTTAGTTGCATTGGAGTAATTTAAGGGAAAAAAAGAAGATTAAAAAAATGTTAATGGTGTTGGGCAGGACCCCTATATTATTCAATCAATTTTTAATTATTTGATTATCCGCTGCCCGTCTATTTCATGTCGGCTCCTCTCTCCCATCTCCTTCTCCTTAATCACATCATCAACTCTAAACTCTCTTCCCCTTTTGTTAATCTCTCTCTCTCTATTTTCCGGCGACTCGTCAGAAATTCCATCTCTCTCTCTCTTTGTCCCCCCTACTCGCTCTCACTGCTTCCGCTCCCCTTTCTCCGCTACGTCACTTCCAGACTCGGTGTTTGTTGAAAGGTGGAGATTGAGGGAGAGAGGCGTGTGGAGGAAGGAGGTAAAGTAGGCGAGGATTTAGGCTTTAAGGAGATTGGATTGACTTTGAGTTGAAAGTTGATTTCGCTGATTTCGAAGTTGGATTGGATATTGTGAACTTTGTGATGGTGTAGGTTTTTCGATATCTGCGGTCTGTGTGAGGAGTGTTGTATTTTATTTGGTGTTGAACTGAGTGGTGGTGTGGGGAGGCGGAGGGAGGAGGAATTTGGATCTGCCGGGATCCGTGGTTTGTTTGGATCGTATTGTGAGGTTTGGAGGTGCATGCAGAGTGGGAGAAGGTTATTGAATGTGTTGCTTAGTTATCAAGCTAGAGTAGTTGATGTGTTGTTGGTTATCGAGAATTGGAATCTGATCTTACAAGCCTGTTTGGGGTTTGGAGTGAATATGTGCTGTGTTAGCTGTTAGCACCTGCACTTGGTTCCTAGATTAGTGAAAGTGCTATTGGAATCCCTGCTGTTGTGCGCGTGCGCGTTAGATTGTACAACTTTTTGGAGGAAATACTGGAATTGAGGAAATTTGAGTTTGGCGGAAGTGTATTGATATGCTTTTAGTTTGAGAGTTCCTGGTGATTTGAGTGGCTGTTAAAGTAGTTTGGTCGACATGAAGGCACCGACTAATGGATTTCCAGCAAATTCCGGAGAAGGTATAATGTTTGAATGGTGTGGTGGATTTAGTCTATTTTTTAACAATCATATTTAACTTTGCATCTCAGCCATATGTATATTGTGTATCAGGTCAGATGCGTCCAATGTTTCTGTCTTCAGCAAATATCTATGAGCAATTTGATTTTCAGTTTAGTGAAAATTATTGCATTTGCAAAACTTATCTTGAAACAGTTTCCTACTTAGTTACCGAACGTAGATGGTTTGACTCTGCGTGTATTTAAATTATTTCAACTCATCCGGCTGTATTTTAGTTCATTTAGTGACCATCTAGGCTTGAATCTGACTATTTTATGGACTGGTTAAAATACCCAACTGAAGTGGTAGTCAGATGTTTTTTCCTAAGTTTATGTACCATCTTATTTTGAACCAAACTTTTTTTACTGTCGCCAAATGGTGTATTTTTGACAGTACGTATATCTACCATGATATTATGTGGCATCCTATCTCAAAAGTGCAATTAATTTATGAGCATCATCTGCCCATGAAGATCATGAAACATTCCAGCTGTCTATTTAATTTTTTTTCTGTTACTAATTGATGTTTTTGAACTATCATTAGCAGGAGAAAGAAAAAATATAAATTCAGAGTTATGGCATGCTTGTGCCGGCCCATTAGTTTCATTGCCGCCAGTTGGGAGCCTCGTGGTTTATTTTCCCCAAGGTCACAGTGAGCAGGTATTTCTTTCTACTAATTCTAATTGGTTGATTTGATTATTCTTTACTTAAGAGTTTTGAATCTCAGGTGGCTGCATCAATGCAAAAGGAAACAGATTGCATACCAAGTTACCCGAACCTTCCTTCAAAGTTGATCTGCATGCTTCACAGCGTCACTCTTCATGTATGTTATATTTAGTGGTCACATATATTTTAGTTGAAATATCTTTTCGGTAGATCAATGGTTTTTATACTTGGGAATTCCTTAAGAAGTTTTTTGAATTATTAAAAACCTCTCAGTATCACTTTTGTAAATATTGTGGAAGTATATCAATGTTTGTTCACATTTTCATCAGGCTGACCCAGAGACAGATGAGGTATATGCACAGATGACGCTGCAGCCTGTGACCAAGGTTTGTCAGCCTGAACTAATTAATTCAAATCGAACTTTACTTTGTTCACGTGGAACTTTCTGTGTATGTTGATATACGTGTCATTTTCATAATACTCTAATTCCCCTACACCTACAGTATGACAAGGATGCCCTGCTGGCGTCTGATTTGGGTTTAAAGCAGAACAGGCAGCCAGCTGAGTTCTTTTGTAAAACTCTTACAGCTAGTGATACTAGTACGCATGGTGGATTTTCAGTGCCTCGTCGTGCAGCTGAGAAGATTTTCCCTCCTCTGGTATGTATTCCTGCAGTATTCTTGCCTATGGCATGGATTTCTTATTTGTGGTTTACATGTTCATTCTTTGTTCGCATTGGGTGCAGGATTTTTCATTGCAACCTCCTGCTCAAGAGTTGACTGCTAGAGATTTGCATGATAACATGTGGACATTCAGGCATATTTACCGCGGTTAGTATAACTCGATATTTCTGAGTAGTCCGACATGGTACAAGATTTGAGAAAAATATATCGAAGGAGATTCATCAAAAATGTTTCTTACAGTTTCTTTCGCTGCCAAGTGCTGAATAGTTCTAAATTTCATTTATTTTAAGCCCCAAAGAAATAACAATAGGTAACTGTATTTCAACACATCTTCACTCCAATAGGAAACTGATTATCAGTGACAACTCTCAAATGTCTATTGCATGGTCAGGTTTACTTACTCCAATCCAAGTAACATATCTTTTATGTGGCGCTGTTTAATTGTTCAGCTCAAATTGACAGTTTGGCTTCTCATTCTGTCCCCAGGTCAACCGAAACGACACTTACTGACGACTGGATGGAGTGTCTTCGTGAGTACCAAAAGACTGTTTGCAGGGGATTCTGTTCTCTTTATTCGGTATGTGAAGTTATTTAAGTAAACCCTTGGTTGGTATGTTTTATATTCCAACAGTTACTGAGGTGATGTTATTGGTTCCAGAGATGACAAGTCGCAGTTTCTATTGGGAATTAGACGTGCCAACAGGCAGCAGCCGGCTCTGTCATCATCGGTCATATCCAGTGACAGCATGCATATCGGGATTTTAGCTGCCGCAGCACATGCTGCTGCCAACAACAGTCCTTTTACTATATTTTACAATCCAAGGTATTTTACTTTAGTTATTAGCAGAGCATTTTGGTTGTTCGGATTGGAAAATGGCAGAGGTTGACTAGTTTATTTGCCTCCGTTGTGTCACGGCAGGGCAAGTCCTTGCGAGTTTGTTATCCCTATAGCAAAGTATAATAAAGCTATGTATACTCAAGCATCTCTTGGAATGAGATTTAGAATGATGTTTGAAACTGAAGAGTCAGGTGTACGGCGATACATGGGTACGATCACAGGCATCAGTGACCTAGATACTGTGAGATGGAAGGGCTCACAGTGGAGGAACATTCAGGTACTGTAGCAGTTTAGGCAATTTGATATTATAGGCAATTTGATATTATTCATTTTCTTCAGATGGTGTGTGTCTAAGTAGAAACCGCATCTCAATTGAGCATGGTTTGTGGCTACAACTTCATAATATCTATGACCATTATCCTATACTGAAAGATGTAAAGAATTCATGTTAGGTTTAGAACATGATGCTTTCAATTTAATTCTGCAAAAGAGCATCTGCCGGACAGTGACTTTGTGTCTCATTTTTTCTGGTGCAAGACATTATAAAACTTCTTATGGGATCTTGCCGTTTAAAGCTTAAATTTCTTATAGGTTGGTTGGGATGAGTCAACAGCTGGAGACCGTCCAAGTCGGGTTTCCCTTTGGGAAATTGAGCCTGTTGTGACTCCATTTTATTTGTGTCCACCCCCATTTTTCAGGCCAAAGTTCCCAAAACAGGCTGGGTTCCCAGGTGAAAATTAGCTCATATTTATATTTGGGTATGCGATTGATAAACTTCATAACCTTACAGTGTACTGCATGCATGATATCTTAATTCCTAATTTAAAGAGCAGTATGGGTTCTCTCTATAATAGTTCAGTGACGATTAAGACATAGTCAAATAATTTTATTTGTCTCTAACAGGTAAAAGTTAAATTTTGAGACTTCATCGTGTCGTGTTTAAACTTCTGCTAAATATTTCAATAATATGCTTTTGCATAAGCTAGTAAGTGACAGTTTTGGTTAATGGTAATCCATTTTCAGTTTTCACCCAAGCAAACAGTATATAAAACATTACAATCACTGATAATGAACTCTCATGTCTTCCTGTTAGTATATTTTACAGAGCTGGAGCAGAGTGTTATTTACCATTTTGTATCTTATTTGTGCTGCAATATAGCTTACACTTGTCCCATGTGTTCCCCTCTTAGATGATGAGTCCGACATGGAAAATACGCTTAAAAGAGGAATGCCGTGGCTTGATGACTTTGGCATGAAGGATGCTGCGACTGCAGTTTTCCCAGGCTTAAGCTTAGTACAATGGATGAACATGCAACAAAACAATCAGTTTCCCGCTGGTCAGCCAGGATTCTTTCCGCATATGCTGTCTTCGACTGCCTTACACAATGTGCTTGGAACAGATGATCCGACAAAATTATTGAGTTTTCAGAACCAAGGCCCATCACCGGCAAGCATACAATTCAATAAAGCGAATCAGCAAAATCATGTGCATCCTTTTCAGCAGCCGCCTATTACATGGCCACAGCAACATCAACTTCAGCAATTATTACAAAATCCCTCCAACATGCAGCAACAGCAGCAGGAGCAGCTGCCCCAATTGGTCCAGATGCAGCCCCAGCAACAATTATCCCAGCAAATATCTTTGCAACAGCAGTCTCAGCATATGCAGTTGCCACAATCTCAAATGCAGACTCCTCAACAGATGTCACTAACACAGCAGCAGCATCAGCAACAACAAGCTTCACAAATACAGTTACAGCAACCCCCACAGATAGCACATCAGCAGCAGCAACACCAACAACGGAACCAGCAGCAGCCACAATCAAGGCTACAGCCACACCCAAATATGCAATCACAACAGCAACCACAAAATGACATTGCCAAGGCTCCTGTAAATAACTGCTTAGTAACTGCAAATCAGATACCTCCTCAGGGATCACAGCCGCAAGTCGTGACTTCCGCAATTCAGCAACAGCAATTAACACAGAATGACCCGAACCAAAAGGTTGGTTTCTCTAGGAGTCCATACCATGCAGCATCTACAGAAGAGATGCAGTTTCAGCATCAACTCGACCCTCAGTCGTCTTTCTCACAGAAACCACAGGGGTTTCAGGCGCAAGCACTGCAGTCACCTCCGCACTTATTGCAACAGAATGATATGTTGCAAAGGTCGCAACAGCTTTCGCAAGTGTTGCAGTCATCACAGTCCCATCAAAGTTTAGTAGAGCATCAGCTTCAGCTACAAATGCTGCAAAAACTGCAGCAGCTGCAATCTTCAAATCAGGCACAACAAAAGCAGAATCAGCAGCAGTCGCAGATTACCCCAGTTGTCTCGTCTTTGCAGCCCCAGTTGCTACCACAGCTGCATCAACAGCCACTTCTCCCGCCCCATACTCAACATCAACTATCAAATGTTAGCCGGCCACAACAGTTTGCTGCAACTCAGCAGCAAATACAAACTAAGCCACTTAGAACAGGACGAGCGCAATCTGGACCTACTGACGGCGATGCACCATCATGCTCAACATCACCATCGACGAACTATTTCCAGGCTTCTCCTCCTAACATTCTGAACAGGAATCGTCAAGGGATGTCTTGTGATTTTGGTTTAGAACAAGCTAATGTGGATCAAGAACTACAGAACAAATTTGATACTCAGGTAAAAAATGAGGTTCCAAGCTTGAGAGGACCAGATCCTTTGAAATATAGAGGCAATGTAGCTGACCACTTGGAAGGGTCGTCATCAGCAACCTCTTACTGCTTGGATGCCAACAACTTTCAATCTAACTTTTCGCTCCCGACCTTGTTGGATGGAGATGTCCAATCACATCCGAGAAACAATCTCTCTTTTGTGGCTAATACTGAAGGCCTACCACCCAACACCTTGATGACGAGAGGCTACGATTCTGGAAAAGATCTGCAAAATTTACTTTCTAATTATGGTACCGCACCAAGAGATCTTGAGACAGAGTTATCCACTGCTGCAATCAGCTCGCAGTCATTTGGGGTTCCGAACATGTCTTTCAATCCTGGGTGCTCAGGTGACATTTCCATTAGTGATACTGGTGTTATTGGCAATGGACTGTGGAGTAACCAAACACCGCGGATGCGGACTTACACTAAGGTATGGTTTCTTGTTCTTTTTTAGATAATCATTAGAATGCCTAATTTTCTCGAGCATTTTCTTTAATCTTTCAAGCAACTGGTTATCTTTCTTCAGCCTTCTGTCATGGTTAATCCTTACCCGCATATTTCAGGCTTAGAAACTAATAATTGTCTTTTAAGGTCTAATGTGAGTAATTGATAACTCCATGTCAATGGTCGCAGAGCTCAGTAATTGTTTATAAGTGTGAGCTACGCATCACAAAATTGATGAACTCTAAACACAATTAGAGAAAACCCAGTTGTTGCTATGTGTATTTCTGGCGGTTAAGGTTGAGTTTCACTTTGTCTGACATCTGTTTCATTTTGAAGGTTCAAAAACGTGGATCAGTTGGAAGATCTATTGATGTCACACGGTATAGAGGGTACGATGATCTCAAACATGACTTAGCTCGCATGTTTGGTATTGAAGGGCAGCTAGATGATCCACAACGAACCGACTGGAAGCTGGTCTATGTTGATCATGAAAATGATATATTGCTCGTTGGCGATGATCCATGGGAGTAAGTCAACATATTCTTCAAATGCATATTCATTCTGTTGTGCGATCCAATTCGTGTCTTAAAACAAAAATGTCCATCCTTTTGCAGGGAATTTGTTAGCTGTGTACAGAGTATAAAGATTTTGTCATCTGCTGAAGTGCAGCAGATGAGTCTAGATGGAGATCTTGGCAATGTCGTGATTCCAAATCAAGCTTGCAGCGGGTCAGATAGTGGGAATGCATGGAGAGGAAATTATGATGATACATCAGCTGTTTCATTCAACAGATGAAAGGACATTGCTACGACCAAATTCAGGTATTAACGCTTCCACAAAAAATCTAGTTATATTGGTCCCGAACAAGATGTCAAATGAAGTAGGAGCCTGCATGTTCTTTTATCATACATGACCAAATGTGCTCGACTTCTGATGGTAGAGCTCATCATCTTTTCACAGGCATGATGGATTTGCTACATTTATAATAGCATATGATGGATTATATATTTACCAGAGCCTTTACCTTTATTTGGCAACTAGAAAACTTGAGAGCATACTTCTCTACCAGCAGCCCCCAAGTGTTAATACACGGCCATCAGTGATGGTTTGTCGAAGGGGAGGTTAACATTATGGCCGCGCAATTTGTAATTGTGTTGATAGCTATGTAACTTAATTTTGAAATCTTCAGTTTATAGTGTGTATGATTCTGTAAATGCTTGAGCTTCCTGCTGCTGCTTGGTCTAATGGTGTGTGTTCGCCTATTGGTTAGGTGATTGAAGTTGATGGTTTATTTATAGGGTAAAATGTAGAAAAAATGCATTATAATATGTCATTTTGCAGATGAAAGGTATTATAATTGATAATTGCAGATGACAAGTATTAAAAGTCCCTTGTTAACGAAGAATAGATATTCATAGTTTTTTTACTTGTTTTTCGGAGGGTTCCACTCATCCGTTTTCTACGGTTCACATACCGCTTAGATTCAAAATTCATGAACGATTTTGATTTTGAAATATATTAAAAACACTTTTTGACATAAAAAGCGATCTCGAAATCAAAATTGCTCATGGATTTTGAATCTACGTTTCAAAACAAATGCAACAATATGTGAATAGTAGAAAACGGATTGGTATAACCCTCCAAAAAAATAAATAAGAAAACGACAATTATTTGTTTATTTGTTAACAAAGTGTTTTTAATACTTGTTATGTACAATTATCATCTTTTATCTGCAAAAATATATATATATATATATTATAATGCAAAAAAACTACATATTATATGAGCAAGATATCTTGATAACGAACAACAAGCTTATACGTAGGGATGTTGATAACCACGTAAACTCTTAATCCATATTTTTCTACTCATTGAGGATGATGATCAAGAAGTCCATCTGCATTTATAATTTCTGGTTAACAATGCGATTTGCGTGAAACTCAGTTTATAAAAAGAAAGCATGGTTTCTATTTGCTTCCCTACATTTGAGAGTAGACTACACTAAACAAAACTCTGAACCAAAATGACACATATTACATAAGCTACTTTCCTATAATACCAAACTATTTTGCTGAATGTAAGTTTCTTCACAAAACCTAATCTCACAGCAAAGAAGACAAGAAAGAAATAAAAGACCAAGGCGGTAAACAAGTTCCTGTATACATTCAGTCGAAAGAACCACTATGTTACAGACCTGATGGGAGATGCCAAGTTTTAGATGTCGTAATCGATGTTTGTGGAGTTTCTATGGGTAGATTGCCACACCAAATTCCCCTGCTCATCATATCTGTCTAGATTGTCACAAGGAGCTGGGTATATGGCACCGATGACGCGTCCCTGAACATATGAGCACTGGAATATGTGTTTTTTCTTGTATGTTATTCCCACTGACATATTGCGAAAAGTTATGTTCTTCACTGGGATTTCTGGGCTTCCGTACATACGTACTGGGACACGGACTCCCTGACCATGGACATTGGTAAAGCTTATGTCTTCGAGTATGGGAAGAGCTTTGGGGTCGAAACCTGTTTCGGGATGCTCATTGTAGTCTGTCTTTATGACAATACCAACCCGGACATTGTCTAACTCGATATTTTTGTAGACAATTTTCCTGACATATCCACCTCTCCCAGGGGATGTCTTGATTCGAACACCACGTCTTGAATTCCAGACACGAAGATTCTCCACTGTAATGTTTGATACTCCACCGGACATCTCACTGCCTATTGATACGCCTGCACTGTAATGTAATGCGGCCCCAAACAACAAACAAGTTACACTTATTACATAATCATAGCAATGGAAACTGGCTGAGATGACACGTAAAATACAAATGACTACACGGAATACTTTCTTTGCTAAACAACTACTATCAATCAAAGAAACAAATTTACCTTACTATGGAGCGGATTACAAGGTTATGGATCAGAATGTTTCGTGAAGGCCGTGCATATGAAATCCCAAACTGATCCCAACCGCTCTTTATCGCAACACCATCATCCCCCACACTGATGTAGCAGTCCTTTATCACCATGTCCTCGCACGAATCTGTTGACGTACTATATTTACATTAGCCAACCTGAAGTCGCAAATTGGTAATGCATTTAAATAAGAACCACACACTGAATAAATTACTACAAAAACCATAACGTCCGTAACCACAACAACTTGCAACATATCCATAAAGCTGCGAGCTGTCAAAATTCCAATTAAGCACCATGCAGTTTTCCGACAAAACAGAAAAATCTGAAGCCCAAAAATTACATTTCTACAGTGACTTGCTTTAACTTTAATGGTTTCATGAAACACATTTAAAATGATTATCATAGGCTCCTCTCCCACTGGATGAAGCTCTATTAGTTAGGTTTCAGAGGAACGACATATAGACAGATCAGCAAGACATGAGCTATCTGACTATTGACCGGTTAGCTGTATCCTTCAAATGCAACAGCAACTATGCGAGCTTAACCTCATTGTAAAATAATGAATGACAATGGCCAACTGAATGACCTATAACTAGACCAAGTAAGAATAACAAGAATATTCAGCATAATATTCTTTAAAGAAAAATAATAATCTAACTTCGTTGCTATACTTTTTTTCCCTTTCCGAACTGTTGAGGAAGTACCATATAACATGACACATACTGAAGAACCCTCTCAAATGTTTCAACTGTAGTTCAATGATACACTAAACACTAATCCACAGCACAGTAAGAAAATACTTACCAGGATCTATTCCGTCAGTGTTTGGGGCACCTATTATGGGAGCCAAAATTGTAACATTTTTTATAGTTATGTTCTTGCAATCATATGGATGCAATGTCCAGAACGGAGAATTTCGGAGCGTCACGTCAGATATTACTATATCTCTCGACCACAGTATTTGCACGAGAGGTCCCCTGGTGTGCCTCAAAAGCTTTTGTTTATATTTTTTCCACCATGTTTGGCCCTGACCATCAATAGTGCCATTATGTCCTGCGAGCAAAGCAAAGTCACACCCTTAAGGACTGGAGTAAAGCAATGGATATAAATACTATTATTGATCATACGAAGAACCATGTGGCAAGGCTAGTGAAAGCATGCACTGAAAGTACAAGTACTGTCTTACGCAATATACACTACATCACTCCAATTCTACCAGAAGAAGGATAAAATGCATAAGATACTTATTTGATCTAACGCATTCGTATTGCCACCGAAAGCTGAATCCTGACAAGATTCAAGCCACCTTCCTTTCAAAAGGTATACCTGTTATGACGACATCTTTAAGATGTTGACCATGAATTAAGCTCCCATAGCGAGGCCCAGCTCGCTCTCTCCCTGATCCATATGAAGGAAGAGGAGGCATCAGTGGCCAGTACTTCTCATTCTGAAAGGCAGAAATAACTAAATAAGAGACCAATACCTCTTCAAATGCACAACAAAATATCATCACAAATTGTAACCAATTTGGAATTCCTGACAAGGAGATCACACCAATCGCAATGGCATCAGTTTGGACTCACATACCACCTCCATCATCACATAATTCCAAACAAAACACAGTCTTTCCCATCCAACATATAACGGACAACATCTCATCCAACACAACTCAAAATCTATGCACTCAAATGTCTTACACTACTTATACTAAAACAAAAAACAACAAAGTAAAGGTGGTCACTTATCGCCTCTTATGGAAGTGACTTATTCACAATGAATAACTACTAAAACCAAGAAAAACAACAAACCTAAAAACTTGCATATTCTCCAATACCATCAGACATTCCGATTCCGAATCAAGCCAAATAAACCAAAACAAATCCTCTACACCAAAAACCAACCCTAAATCCCCAAATTTCAACATATTCACACTCTCACCTGAACGCCAAGCACCACCGCATCTTCAGCTAAAAACAAAGTCATATGACTAGTCAAATTAAACGGAGCAGTAAGCCACCGTCCTCTCAACACATTCAGCTGACCACCTCCCAACTTCCTAATCGCAAAAACAGCCTTCTCAAAAGCCCTAGTATTCAACGTCTTACCATCACCAATCCCACCAAAATCCGTCAAATTAAACACCACCGGCCTCAGCTTCGGAATCGGCTTTTCCGGCCGACGTGTGAATCTCAGCCACGTTACGGCGTCGTTCTGGAGTACGAAGAACGAAACGACTGCTATTAACCAGAGGATTAGTAGGAGCGTTTTGTATGAGTATGGTTGGCGAATCCAGCGATTTAGGTCCGATCGCTGACGGCGGAATTTCCAACTGTTGCGTGGGGTGGAAACCATTTTGCGTTGGGATTCGCGTCGCGTGCGGATGCGAAGCGGTGAGAAGAGAGACGAGAGAGATCGGAAAATGGAATTTAGATGATTAATTGTAATTAGTTGTTAATATGGGTTGATCAAAGGAGATTAACTATTCTTAATACAGTAATTGTCTTAATGTAGTTGTTACTGTGTAGATTATATTTGTAAAAGTTTCTAATTAATCGAAATTCGAAAATCAAAATTAGTGCCGGAAGCAGCAAATCACGTTTCTGAATCAAGTACGACGTCATTTTTGTAGTCCTTTCCTAGTGTTAACTGTTAAGAAATCCCTGCGTCTCTTAATATTCCTTACCGTTTTCTTTTTGAACGTATCAAAATATACTTTACACTTCCTAAAATTGAATATTACTCTATTCATTTTTACTCTCACATGCATTCTCTCCCTTTCATCATTATTTTACATTTTATAATCTATTCTTATAAATAAATAGCAAAACGGACCTAAAAACCAAACGTAAAAAGACATAATTATCCTTTATTAAACAAATAAAATGACTAAACTATCCATTATCCATTAATTTTCCTAAGCTCATACTTGAAGCCCCAAACTATAAATACCATAAAATAAATATTAAAATAAAAAATTATGCAGAAAAGATTTCGCACTTAGGGAGAATCGGATGGAAATACGAAAAAAAAAAATTATCACACAAACACCATCTTTCTTTACTCATTATCTACTCTCATTTTTTCGTACTTTCTTAATCTCTGTTTCATTACTTATACGTGTAAGGAATATTATGAGATGTAGATAGTATACTTCAAATATCCTTTGCGAGTAAAGGTTCAAAACAATCAAATACTCTAGTAGAGGAAGAGAAACCAAGATAAGCTTTACAACTTTTTGGAACTATGTCGTCGGAGAGCTGCAGCTGTGTATATGAGCTTTGTAGTGAATGCAGTTAGGGAGTGCTTTTAAATCTGGGCAAAGAGAAGTTCGTTTCATGTATCTGGAACACCGGGTAAACATCGGTGTAAGCAATCGAGAACACCTGGAGTAGCTTCGATGATGATCGAGATATATGACCCTCGTCTCTCAATTGGGATATAGCAGTTATTTCTAGAAGATTGACTCTTGTGCCCGTTACGGCACTTGCAGCAACAGAATCACTTGACTCGTCCTTTAATACCTCCTTTTCCATCGGACATGGGGGTAGTATTATCACAACTTCCTCCTCTGTTCCAATCACCGTTGAATTCAGTTTACCTCTGTTGCAGTGATGTCCAGTGTTGAGAACTAGTACATCAATCCTATGAAGGAGCTGCTTTAAGAATGTTGGAGGGCGGTCAAAATGCATGACGACTTTATTCTTGGGGTCCAATGGATCAATAGGTGTCAAGTCACAGACTCACAAAGGCTCGCAGACCAATAACAGAGGACAGTGGTATTAGTACTTGGGAACCAATTAGCCCAACCGCCAGGACGAGTAGACCCGCGAGCTTTTACGAGGCCATATTGCTTCCCAATTCTCGAACATCGAGTGTGTCTTCACCCCCAATTATCATACACAACATGGATTGAAATTGTTGACGTCCCGAAGAATCTCCAACAAAATCTAGAGTCCTGTGTCTCATTCTGGCCTACAATGGTGTAAGAATATATATATATCAATATCAACAGAATTATAGCTAGGTATCGGCATAATACCTTAACAATACGCAGATAAATCAAGCTGCAGAAAAGAAAACTTTCAATAAAAACTTCAGCTGCATATATCCATCAAGTAACACGAACCCAAAAACTCACCATGGTGCGGGTGCAAGTTAAAATTTCAGTACTTTTCGAAGAATTTGTGGCCTCGAAAATCTTCCATGTTGCGGACCTTTGGCTGTCACAGGAACTTCTCATAGGCAAAATTTGTTCGCTGGTCAACCGACAAACCCACATCTCAGACAACCATCTTTTACACTTAAACCCAGAATATAACGGGTAGCTTACGTCTTTCAACCATTTCCCCCTTCCGTGACTGCACACTGAAATGAAAACATCTGGGACGTTAACAAATAATCTGATGACCAGAACCTTATATTTACTGAATTTAGAGTTTATCGTGTAAATACAACTTTCAGTTTTATCCATTTTATATTTTTGTGTTACCAAACAAATTGGAATATATGATTACAAAAGACAGTTATAAACTGAAAAAGCATACAGGATAGGTTTATATGTTGAATGCGGGCATCAGAGATGAAAAAAATGTGTGTGTGGTTAATGTCCATGAATATCCATATGCTCACTGAATACCTGGTTTGTCGTTAGAGGACACAACACTTTTAT
>JAWWMW010062179.1:0-16529 GCA_035048345.1 Echeveria elegans
CGAGTAGATGGACGTTTGTCTAGTCAACGGAACATTATTTCCTCCTCGTCCCGCAGACGCCGATGGCTCCCCAGCAAAATGTTTGAAATTCAAATTGGTGCCCATTTTGCCCCCCCTATCGCATCACTCAAGCTCAGCTTCCGACTTCCGTCCTTCCTAAACCCCAAATCTAATTCGGTATTCAGAACGCGCAATCCAGCGAGACAACGAGATTCAAGTTTTCCAAATTACGGGAAAAAAAACAGCAACTGGGCTGGGGACTGATGATATTTTGCTGTGATCTGAAATCGTTGGTTATTGTTGTTGCTGCTGCTGTGCTGTTTTTTTTGTATTGGGTTTCAGAGACGAGGGTGTTGGGGAGAGGTCGTCGCTGTGCTCTCTAACTACTCTGTTTTATTAGACGGCTCCTTTTTTTCAATTCTTTATTTATTTGTTCGAGATAGAGAGAGAGACCCGCGATACGTGGGCCAATAAGAGAGTAAGGGAGCCGGGCCCCGGTCGATGGGGAGATCTGACCAATATGAGGATGCTAAATGGTGTGATGTGAACGGTACAGATGTAGATGATCGGACGGTGGTGGCTATTGGGCTTTTAATGTGATGATGAGGCAGAGGATGATTCTTGATAGCGATCGGTGGGTAAAGGAAACGAGTGAGCAAGAGAGTCCGGATTCTTGGTAGAAACTATATAAAATTTAGTTTTGAGTTAACGTTTTAACATTTTATTTATTTATTTTAAGTAGAAGATTAGGCATAAAGTGGGTAAAATATATAAAGTGTTCAAAATTTGGAACAGTTGATTAATTTACCATTAATGACTAATATAATAGATTAATAGTTGATTTTTAGAGATTTAAAAATTATATAAAACAAAAAATAATGATTTGGGGTTATAAGCATCATATTTTTTCATCAATATGTGATCTCTAAATTTTCAGGATTACGGCTAATACCTACCAAAGCGAGAATTAATCATCTCTTTCACGAGTAAACAACCAGATATCGAAACCCCATTTACACTTTCGCGTAATTGGAATTCCTAAATCTAACTTCTTGAATCGGATTTCTGAAAAGTGTGATATTGTTACTCGTTAGCTGATGTCATGTATTTGCTCTGTAATATTCACAAATTATAATACTCAAATAAGAGAAGAAAAAATGTACATAAAAAAGTACATCAGATTCAGGAATTATTAACATCAAACAAAGGACAAGAATTTTTGACGTAAAATTTAACTCGTCGAAGATCAATACAACCTTCTAGAAATCAAATTATCACAAGAACTCGTCGTAATTTCGCATAAAATTTTAAAAATCAGATTGATATCTTACCATTAATATTTAAACAATATATTAATAAAATTAAATGAGTTACTAAAATCATGAGATAATATTACAATCTGATTTTTAAAACAACCTTACAATATAATTAATATAATTCATTTAATCTGAAATATCAAATCTAACCTTCTATAAATTTATCATTAATAAAAATATTGATTAATTAATGATCGTCGGATTAAAAAATTAATGGCCTAGATCTCTTTATACATTTTATTTTAAGAAGTCATTTTTATATGATCCATTGCCTTCATTTTAACTTTAATTTTTTTCAAAATTCAAACCAACCTTTTGAATTTTTCCAAATTTTTTGTGACACAAACACTCAATTAAACTAATCTATATTAAATTAAACACTCAATTAAACCAATCTACACCTCACCGCCACCACTGCTTCCGGCCACCGCCGCCTCACCAGCACCGCAGGCCACCACCACTGACCACCGACCGGCCACCACCGCCGGCCACCGCCGATCACTGCCACCGCCGACAACCACCACCGACCACCGGCACCATCGCCGGCGACCACCACCGCCGGCCACCGACCACCTCTACCGCCGACCACCACCACTGTCACCACCGCCGGCCATTGACCACCGCCACTACCGCTGGCTACTTACCACCACCGCCGCCACCACCACCACCACCACCACCAACAACAAGAACGACCACCTCCCACTACCGTCATAATCCAATATTTAACAAATTAATTTAAAGATGTTCAAAAAGAGGTGACCGGTCGGAAGTTGTGGTGTCCGGTCGGAAGTCATGGTGGTGGACGGTCGGAAGTTATCATGGTGGTCGGTCGGAAATTATGGTGGTGACCGATCGGAAGTTGTGGTGGGATTCTGTGCAAAGGTGTTACGAATGAGTAAAAGTAATAATTTATTGTTTTGTTTATAAACCCCAAAATTGAGATGATTTTGAGAAAGGTTTTGAGTTTAATTTTTTTAGTTAAAAAAATGAATGGAAATGAATTCAAAACAAGTTCAAAACAAATTTCAAAATTGATTTATAAACTGGACCTACAAAAATAATTGAAATAGAAGTATGAGTCATGTACTCCGGTAACTAAACTACTGTTGTTTTCTTTTTCACTTAGGGCAGGTACGGTTTTCAATTTTTTTTTTTTGGATTCAGGAATTGCAGATCAATCGAAGCGGACGCACAAGACGGAGGAAGTGCTGGTGCGGGATGAATATATATATATTCATGTCTTATGGTTCTTTTTACATGTTCAAAAAAATCATGGTGGGGAATGCTCCTAGCCTAAGCCAAAACACATGACATATATAGCCAAAACCCAGTCCGAAATCCATTTCTTCAAAATTTTCTCCTCATTCTCTCTAAAAAAACTTGGTCCTTCCTTCATCAATAGCCTTCTTTCGGAGTGGAGGACAAAAACTTCTCTCCTCTACGGAGATGAGGCTTTTCTTCCTCCACCCCAAGGAGCTCCTCTTTTAATTTAGTTTTTTTAGTTTCCTTGTTTGCTTTGGCTATTTAGGCCTTATCTTTGTATCTTGAATAATTCCATCATGGATCATTGTCTTGTCCTTGTATATGCTTTGATTTATAGATGAGTAAGTCTTTAACCTAGTTCTACATTTGGAATTGACATGCATGTCAATCTTGAACTAATCTATAGTGGTTTTGAAGTTTCTCAATTTCCTTGGTCAATCTCACTTTTGATGTCCTGATTAAGAAGAGCTTGAATGGAGGCGCGTCAGTTTCGAATCAAGAACCTTTTTATGCCCTCGGCGTGCACCGTGGAGGCCGAATTTGAATGATGAAGGTTTTATGGGTGGAAAAGTTCAAGGAGACAATTGGGACATTAATGTTCTTATCCTTATGAATGCTCATTTGTGTTAGTCAATGGTTGTTGTAGGTATGTAACTTTGAGTCATTGTGGAGTGAGGTTAATTGAGTTATTTCGTAATCTAATGTGGGTTGATCATATCCCCACTGTTTAAGTTCTGTTACTATTTGTACTGAGTCATGCACTCTCGGCCTCCATAAAGCCATTTATTAAAAAACTAGCGGTGAGCCCGTCGTCCCGACGGAACCGCGGCGTGAGCAGACGTTTTTACATATATCTCTGTTCGAATTTCGTAATGAATACTATAATGACTCTTCGCTCTCGCCGGTGTCCTCGGCTCATCGCCGGTGTTCGCTCTTCGTGCTCCTCGTCAATCGGCCTCCTCCTCGCTCGACACTTCTTCGCTCTCGAATCGTTCGGCTTCGCTCTCGTCATCAATTGCCTTCGAATCGCTCGGCTTCGCTCCTGGGCTTTACACATAAGAGATAGGGGTGATCGTTGGACGGGCATGAATGGGCATGATCCGGCCCGGACCTGATTCATTTTTTTTCCAGACTACACTTCCATGCCCGGACTCGACCCGAGAAAATTTATACATGCCCGTGGCCCATCCAAACCCAACTTGAGAATTCTTAAACGACATGTACTATTTTTTTCTAGCATTTGAATCACTTTGAGTTACTAACATGAAACATACTTTGCCAAAAAATATACTTTGATGTTGCATTCTGTCAAAAAAAAAACATGTTGTCCAGAGAGTGGATGAGGGAGGTTGATTAAAATGGACATACTGTATATATTAAATCATACCTAAAAATGGACAAGAAAAAGATGATTAGCCCAATGGTAAGGTACTAGATAGGTGACCTGAGGTCAGGAGTTCGAGTTCGAGTTGGGGTGGCAGCGGATGTTTAGAATTTTTTGGATTTCAGGTCGGGTCGGGCAGGCAGCCCGAGGCCAAATCCGAACCCGTCCAAAAATGTACAATTGATATCTGGACCTGAGTCCAAAACTGACCGGGTCGGGTCGGGCCGGGTCTTGCTCAGCCCTAATAAGAGACGGTTTGATTTGGAAGATTTAGGATGGTTAATGAGTAGTAGTTTAATCATTGTTTTTGTTTAATGAAGGATAATTTAATCACTTTATGTTTGATCTTACATCATTTTCTCTATTCTTTTATAAGAATAGATATAATTCTGAAATCTATTTCTGCGAGTGACATAAATATTGCGTATCGTATATGTCATGGTTAGCAAGGGGTTAGACTTTATTACAAAATACACTTGTCATTCACGAACTAGTCCAGCTCGCGGTTGCTTAAAATATTGTGGATAACGTTCTTGCCAAACCCCGAGAGAGTAATAGTTTGATTGACATGTCGGACTAGATAAGTGCTCAACAATGTAAAAACGATTTCATATGATAAGATAAACAAACCATATGTCAAAAATAAGTCTCCAACGTAGGCCGTAGGGCTTACCAACTTTCTACCTATGAAAAGAAGAAAAGAGTGCTTGCTTCTCCTTTTGGATTTGTTTTGGTTGGGCATCAAAACTATTCACACTTTGATCCCCATGCAACGAGTCCATACATATGAATTACTGTCGGAATCTCACTTAGGTTACAAAAACGAGATTCCAACCAAATCAATCATCCAAAGATATCTGATCCGCTTCTGACCTCTGATAAGATAAAAGTCGGTTCATGATTGGGTCGATTATCAAAAACAGCACGCAGAATAAAGGTTTTTGCTCAAAATCACGCATGCGACGTGTAATTGCTTCAAACCCTCTTATGTTAGCTCCGGCAAAAAACCATGACTCCGTTAGCAATTAACGGTGTTAAATATAAGCCTCTCCCTCCCTTCCACATTGAAAGGTCATAATTCCGTTTTTGGATGTTGGATAATATAAGTCCAATTACTTATTAATAATTTCTTTTGTAAAATCTAATTTAGTATTCTTGTAGTTATTAAATAATATTAATATATTGAATGAATATTGGTTAAATATAGTGAATATCTGAACGGTATAAATGTACAAGTATCAAATTTTTAAATATGTATGCAGCATAGGTGCATTAATATGGAACATAGGGAGTAACAAGAAAACCAATTTTTATTTGAGAAGGTTCCGCTTGAGGAATGCTTTGTATGTTGATGTACAAGTTGTATCCATATCTAAAAAAAGAAAAAAAAACTGTTAGAAAATTTCAACAATAAAAATTACATGAATATCGAAATTGAATTCATTAAACAGAGAAAATTAGAACGGAGACAGAGATACAAAACCGATCTAGAATGGGGTGGTTGAGTCTTGCTACACAATCTCCTTAAAACAGTATTGCCCCCGTCTGGTGCTAGGGTTCCACTTGGCAATCTGTCTCGCAGGATAAAACAACCGGACCTTCAATCACCCGCACCAAGGTGAAGAAGGCGAAAGACAAGCCACCTTCCACCATCACCCGAAAACAAAGACTTGCAGACGTCGAGAACTCAGATGAATAATTGTTGTATGTGTTGTGATTTTCCTTGGTTATCTTTTCCATGAAGGCGCTACCTTCAATTTATACATGACATTCTTCTCAATCTGCCCATGATGTAACACACGTCATTCTTTCCCCTTAAATGCAGGAAATAAAATCCTCATTACTCGGTCAAAATAAAATGCACATTCATGGTCAAGTGAAGATAAAGCTTTTCAAACTTATCTCTTTCTTAAACAAAACTACATCGTTTTGTTCATGTCAAACCCTAACTCAAAACTACGTCTTTTAGCGTTAGTGGATGTTCAACATACTTTGTCGCACAACTACGTCGTTTTGGACTTGAATCATCTTTTCTTCACACAACTTTCCAACATTTTATTCATATTTAGAATAAATTGCACAAAACCACCATATAAAATACCATTTGGCACAAAACAATCACTATAAAATAATTTATCACTCAACTACATATATCAATTTAAAAATAAAAATAATTTTTTTTAAAAACTTTCTTTCTTTCATAAAATAAAATAAAATTGAAGGTTTAATAGATTTTATATTTATTGTAATTTCTTTCTTACATGTTATATTTTTTAGCTTTTATTTTTTCATTTTAAAAAATGATGAGTTTTTATATTAACGAAGGTGGTCATTTGCTAACATGAAATTTTATATAGGTGATTAAGTCAAAAAATGTTTTATAGTGGTGGTTTGTACAAAAATGTATATTATAGTGATGACTTTAGGCAATTAAATCTTCATATATACATGATTATGCCGCACCATATGATATTGGTATATTTGTCATTTATGTTTTATTGAAATCATTGATGTTTTCAGATATTTTATTTTTGCTAATTATAACTTTCAAATACATCTATATATATAATAGAATAGGGTGAATGGAGACTCAAAATATGAACTACCCATTTTGCCCAAACCTTTAAATTTTTTAATTTATTCTTACACAAACCACACGTGTCCAGTCCGATCCATTAAAAATTAAAATTTAAAATTTAATATTTAAAAATTAAAAGTTTAAAATTACACAGACCACACGCGCCCGTTTAAATTTACACAGACCACATGGGAGCTGCCGGCCCATTAAAAATTATATTTGATGGGTTTTAACCACACGGACCCACTCCGACCCATTAAAAATTTATATTTACATAGACCACACGGGTCTGTTTAAATTTTCAGATAAACACACGGGCCCAGCCCGCCCCATTAAAAATTTAAATTTTCACAGATCACACGGGGCCGTTTAAATTTCCATATAACACAAGGGCCCAGTCCGGCCCATTAAAGTTAAAAATTAAAAGTTTTAAATTATACAGACCACACGAGCCCAAAAATTGATCAATTGAGTCACACCCGTATTTGACCTGTTCGATTGCATATTCGGGACGACGCATCCCCGTCGGAACGACGGACGGTACGCTAGTATGTTGATAATTCTCATTACCATCCAAAAACTAAATATTTTGGCATAGTTTAATGACATGTCATTTGGTATTTCGTAACCGTCCAAAAACTAAAAATGTTTACTTTGATTTTGTAACAAGATATTGAAAATTCAATGTTGACTTTATGATATTATTTTTAATGAATAATAAACATTTAATTTATGGTATTTGTGATAAATATATGTGTAACAAATATGTATTATTTTTATTTAAATACATAAAATATTTAAAATTTTGAATGCATCGACCCGGTTGAATCTGTGACCCAGTGACCTTATCGCATTCGACCTTCAAGTCGGTTTTCACAATATTGAATATAAGGAAAATGTCACATAAATAAAACTGAACTACAACGGCTACAAGGCTTTTGCTGGTTTGATACTTTCGGATTTGGTCGGAACAATTTTGACAACAGGCATAACCTCGTTTCGACTGATAAGCTTCAAGGAGGGATGAGGGACTTCAATGTCTTGCATGAGTAACTTGTCACCAATATCTAGATTACTGATGTCGACTTCAATTCTTGAAGGAATGTGCTCGGCAGGGCAAATGTATTTGAGTGTGGGTCTTATCTTGTTCAAGTATCCACCTGTTTACAAGAAAGATTCTGAACTTACAGTCTAACTATCATAACTAACCAGTTCAAAAATGTTCTACAGCTCGAAAGAAACTCAAACACAGACATTGTGGATATGGTACATTCTGCATTTTAAATTCTTCATCCACATCTCAATTAGCCACACAAAATGGAGGTACATATGATACACAAGCCAGGCACTTTCGACAATGATCATCACCAACAATACTTAATCATGTTTCATTCAGCTCCAACCGTTTCGTAATTTTACCTCATGTCATGTACTGAAAGTAATATTGCACAAGAGCATCATAACCAAGTGGGCATTCAATAGCCCAGTTTAAACAAGGGAATTTCAAATTGATGATTCATGCAGCATAAATTTTATTGACAAGTAAAATTAGAAATGATATAAAAAAAAACTACGAATAAACAACCATGAAACCAATGTCTAACATTAAGAGAGTTTGCCTATGATGGACAAAAAATAATGCAGAGACTACCATACAAGCCTCCTGCTATCAGTCCACTAACATAATTTAAGAGCGGCAGTGTATTCACATTTGGAGAGAAAATTTGGAACATAATACTAGAACGCAAAGGCAGAAAGACAAGCAGTAACATGATGTCACTTTGGGTCGTACGATCATGAACCTACGTTTCTAAACATCCACTTAGATATCAATACATTCCTACAATTACAAGTGAATCAAATGAAAAACCTGACCATTCACCTTTTCAATCAACTAGATTGAAACTAGGCGAACAAATTACTTGTAAACGAATGAAAATCACCAAGGAGACAACAAGATAGACACTGGATACCAAGCTCCAAGACTCCAACTACAAAGAAAGCCTAACCTTTTTTTAATCCAGGACTCCCTTCTTCCCCTTTGATGACCAAAGGCACGTCAACCTTCACCTCCGCACCATCATCCGCCCAGGCAAACACCAAGTTCAGTATCTTTCCTGTGTCCTTGTTCTTATGAATCTACACACAACAAAACCAAACAACAAAATCACGCTCAAGTCATTCAACATGAATTAATTATTTAAAAAAAACATACCTTGATCGGAAGAACATTTCCAGATTCAACCAACACTGACGATCCAGCACCAGCCCAGATCTGCAACGGAAACCTCGTAGAGTAAAAAAACTCATCACTCTCCAGATCCTTCATAATCGCTCTAATCTGCTTCTTCTCAGTCGTCAACAACAGCTTTCTCTCAACCGATCTAACCAAGCCGTCGCTTCCAACATTAAAGCTCTCGGAAAACACAACTGCCGGGATTCTGCCTTGAGCTCTGTCTCTGGCAGAAACTCTGCTTCCGGAACATTCTCTCGGGATCGCTTGGATCGTGTGGAAGGCGGATGATGATCTGGTTTGGGTGGCGCGGCGGCTGAGGCTGCCGGTTCGGACGCCGGCGACGGCGGCTCGGATCCATTGGACCATTTTGAAAAATTTAAATGTGGAGAGGGTTGTGGTGATGGTGATGACTGGGGTTTATCTATTGGGCCTGTGTTTATTGGGCCTCTTGGCTGAGAACTACGCTTAGCTCCCTCGAACGTACAGAATCTACAGATTATTATGATTATTGCGCTAGCCGATTTCT
Organism: Echeveria elegans; assembly: GCA_035048345.1. Classification (NCBI taxonomy): domain Eukaryota; kingdom Viridiplantae; phylum Streptophyta; class Magnoliopsida; order Saxifragales; family Crassulaceae; genus Echeveria; species Echeveria elegans. The sequence goes on from JAWWMW010062179.1 coordinate 9,304, forward strand.
GTAGAGAAGATGGTCGAGATCCAGTTTTGCGAGAATGACAAAAATAGCATTAACGTATTTAGTAGTCAACTCAAATCTGTTTATTTTTTCGAATCATTCAAAATTTAAATTGTTGATGATTGAATTTATTCTTCCCATTACATAATTGATGATTTGGTAGTAGCCATTTATCCAATAGCAGTTTGTTATAAACCTTATCAGTATAAATTATTTATATAATAGAATACATCAAATATAAATTCTCGATATTGACCTACCCTTTACAAATAATAATAAAACTAACATTTTTTCCAATTAAGAATTAAAAATTAAAAATTAAAAATTAAAATAAAATTAAAAATGAAGCGGAAACATTGAAAAGTTTGAGGAGAATCAAATGTAGACATCTAAATCGAAAACACCTATTTTCACTACATGCCGTCGGGATGATAGACACCTCCTCTTGGGGTCTGGTGCATGTTGTCGTCACTTTCAGTTCCCGTCGCATCCGTCGGAACGATGTAACAGCAACTAGTATGCATATAAATATTTATTTACCTACAAAGAAACTTTTGAAGCTTGTAGTACGGTTTTGTCATTATATATGTTGAGAATTTGGTAAGATAAGTTTGTACATATGTGTGTACCTCAATTGCCTCTGGCATTGGGAGGAACCTGTGATTTGTTTGGTGCATTTGAATGGTCGGAGGTGGCCGGAAGTGCAAGGCAATGTGGCTGGAATGGCAGTTGATGCTGCTGCTCTGTTTGGAAAACAGGCAGGGACGAAACGTCGTCGTTTTAGCTACAGGCGGGAGTTTTTTGAGCTTAATGGGCTCAGGCCCAAGTGAGGAAGTCGGAAGACGCGTTTGAGGTTTTTAAAAGGCATTAAAGCTGTGCCGTTTCACGTAGTGCTGCTGCGTTTTGAAGCATCGTCTTCTCCAGTTCAAAAATACAAATTTGGGGCTTTAGGGTTTATTGAGTAACAGAGCGAAATCCAGAAATCAGAGCGAGCGAGAAGGCGATTGAATACTGGAGAGCTTTCGTGACGGCGTTTTGAGTAGTTTCGAGAGCAGATTCGAAGACATTGAGGAGTGTTGAAGCCTTGAGCGACGATGGTGTCCGTCAGTGGCGGTTTAGCCTCAGTGTTCAATCTGTGGTGTCTCATCCAAGTTCACGAACGCAGGTGTTGTTGTTTCAGTCTTCCTAGTATAATCGTAGTTAGCTTGTGTAGTGATTGTTAAATAGTCACAGTTAATAACCAGTCTTGGATTGTCAAGATTTGGTTGGATGCTTGTCTGTGCGTTTGGCTTGCTTTAGTGGATTTGCCTCAGCCTCTGCGGCTGAGACCGTGGTTTCCTCCGGCGTTTCGCCGGTTCCATGTAAAATTGCTGCGCGTATTACTTGTGTTTTTGCTTGTTTTTGACTTTGCGGAAATTTTGACAAGTAAGTGAACTTAGGTTTAAGTTCTAGAACTTTCTTAGGTTGATTGTTTCGACTAGGATAGGTTCTACAAAGTGGTATCAGAGCCGCTTAGGGCTTTCTTGGTCTAATTCTTGATTAAATCTTAGTTAAATAGGCTTGCGGAAGTTTTGATCTCTGCATATCTCCTACTGTTTGTGTTCCTGGTGTGTGGTGTGCTATTATTCTCACTGAAATTATCTACAATCCTGTTGTTTAGATTTTAGATATACTTCTTGTTATCTCATTCGTTTTCTTGGCCAATTTTATATAAGTTCTTCAATTCTTTGGGACTTTGACTGCTTGTTTCTTTTTTGTGGTTGTTCTCTGAGGTTATTATGGCTGAAACCATCAAGTTGAAACCATTCGATGGAGTATGTGATTTTCCAATGTGGAAGTACCGAATGATGTTGATCTTGGTCAAAGAAAAGGTGGATATGACTGTGACTGATGAGTGGCCTGCTGGGATTGATCCTTTTGTAAAGAAGCAAATGCAAAGGCTGGCTTTAACAAAGATAATGATGAGATTAACCGACGAAGTGGCTAGGCAATTTATGGAATTAGATGATCCTAAAAAGGTATGGCAAAAACTAGATGAAATCTACCTAGCTAAAACTATTCCTAACATTATTGATGTTGTAGGAAGATTGTTTAACTATAGGTCAGATACTAGTCTTAGTTTGCAAGATAATTTCGATGCTTTCTTGAAATTAACTCAAGAAGTTAGGAGATGTGATGAACATATTCAGCCCTCCCATCATGCTATTGTTCTATTAAATGCACTTTCCCCTTAGTTTAGTACGATTAGGGATGTTCTTAGATATGCCGGTGTTGATTTAACAACTGAAAAAATCAAAGACATGTTCATTCAAGAAGATAAAATTCTTAGGGTGTTTAATTCTAGTGGATCAAGACTTAATGATTTCAAATCCGATGTTAAGACTGAGGTAATATTTGTTAAGGGTAAGGCACGAAAATTTCATGAACATTTAGCTAAAAATGCATCTGAAAAATTCCCTGAAGATGCTAAAATTTTCGGTGCAAAAGGAAATTGTTTCTACTGTGGTAAACTAGGTCATTGGGAAAGTAAGTGTAGGAAGAATAAGAGGGATAAGAAAAATCGAGAGAAAGATGAGCATAATAATGCTAACTTGTTGGAAAAGGCCCCTGTTTATGCAAATGAAATACTATAGACATTTAGACTAATAACAGTAGATAGTCTAGGAGTTAGATTGGCTTTCTCTTCGTTTATATTTCAGTTTTAGTTCTATTATATGTTGCAGGTTATTTCAGGTTCTGAAAAAATTTTCATTCAGTTAAAAAGGGTCTTTGATGTTTAGTCTAGCATGTGTATTACTTTATTGCTCTAATCCATATTTTTTTTGAGTTTTCTAGCACACTTTGTGTGTGACCAAGTATGGGCAGCAGGTTATGTAAAGCTGATGTCATTTAATTATAGTGGTCCCTTTGATACATTGCTGGAATTTTGAGGTATTTACAGTTTCAATTGTTTAATGAAGCTAAGACTCAGGTAATATCTAACTCATCTCATTGCACTTGTTTTTAAAAATGTGGTGAGGAATTTCCTATCTGATTTTCTGAACATAAGGCTTAGAATTAGTAGTTTGGTTGTCATGAGTGAGTTCCATTTAGTTGAATCCCATTTTTCGTTGAATTGTGGATGGCTGTGTTTAGATTTGTGAGAATGAATGTGATATGAGTATATATTACTGTTATTTCTTCTCATGTTGGTGTACTGATACAAAGTCTTCATTTACAAGTCTTTTTCTAACTAAAATCTTAGTATAGTATGCTGAGAATTAATGCTATAAGATTACTTGAATCTTTCATAGGCAAACCCCTAAACAAAGTTGATAAAACTGGATATTTAGTTTAGGAGGGCACCTTGAATACTTTCAAATCTTTAAATGCTTAAAAACTGACCGAGAGTTTGATAATCTTGAATGATGTTGCAGCTGATCCAGTTAATTAATTTCTGTTTGGTCTAGCACTAACATTTGTGAAAAAAATGAAGTTATGTCATTAAAATGTTTAGCCTAGGAATGATTGGCTTCAATGGATGACTAGTTGTTGTGTGATCATAGTTTAGTTTAATATCAGCTTGGTTCAGGTTCTCTGGCAAGAATACTTAAGATTCATGGTTGTGGAAAAATGATTATGACTTTGTTAGTATCATGTTCAAGTCTGTTTGGTGACTTTTAATGGTTTTTGGTTGATAAAGCTTAGTTTTAAAGCTATGTGTTCTATTATTTCACATGCCAAGTCTAGTTAATGAAGTGTGTTTGGCTGTAAATTTATTGAACTTTAACTGTTTGGAACAATACATTTTTCAGTTCAGTAGATTTAAGAGTTGAAAAAAATGCTAACTATGCACCTATTTTTCAAGTTATGTCCCATGGCAGTGGGGGATTTGTCTAGTGGTTATGCCTCGTGCATATGAGTGTCAATGACGCTGAAAATGAGGTTTGAGTCTTCATATTTACTAAGCAAGTCAAGCCTAGAATAGAAGAAAGGAAGTCTGTAAGTTTCAGTTTCATTTTCTGATGTTTAAGCCCAAGTTTGTACAACTTAGCTTAAGAGGGCAATTTGTTGAGTATTTAAGCTAAGTTTGTACTGAGTTGTGCGTGCCTCAATAGCCTTTGGTATTGGGAGGAGACTGGGTGTAAATGTGCTGCTTGTGATGGCCGGAGGTTGGCTGGAATTGCAGGGCAAAGTGAGCTTAAATGGATTGAAATGACTACTGATGTTGCTGCTCTGTTTGGGTAAATACTGGAGGGAAACGTCGCTGTTTTGACCATGCGCGAAATGGAGCATTTGAATGGGATTGAAGCTGATGCATTTTTGAATATGCGAGAACATTTAAAGGGTAATTGGGCTGCGCGCTATGCAGGCCCATGACCAGCCAGACATGTTTACTTTGAAGAACCAGGAAATGATGTCGTTTCACGTCCCCTCTCCCTTCATCAGCTCTGCAACTCAAATTGGAAATTATAGCAGAGAACGAAATCCAGAATTCACGAGCGAGAGCAAGCGACCAGAAAAGGTGAGAGTGAGCATAGCACCACGTCAGAGCAGTGAGGATTTCTGTGTGTTGAATTGGCAAAACGGAGGAGTGTCGAGGCCAATAGCCAAGGTCGTTTGGCAAGAGCGTGATGAGTCTCTGCGGGATCAATTTGAAGGTCTCGTTTGGTCTGCAATCACAGGTGTAGAAGTTCTAATTAGTCTAGTTTCATTGTGGCTACAGTGCATAGTCTTTGTGCTAGGTTTTAGACTAGTGTATGAATCTTGGTTTGTCAAGATTCTTGATCGGAACTTGTGTGTTGTGATTGATTTGCTTAGTGGATTTGTGCTCAGCCTTTGCGGCTGAGACCGTGGTTTTCTCCGGGCACTCCGGTTCCACGTAATATTGATGCGCGTATTACTTGTGTTTTTGCTTGTTTTTGACTTTGTGGAAATTTGACAAGTGAACTTAGGTTTAAGTTCTACAACTTCCTTAAGTTGATTGTTTCGACTAGGATAGGTTCTTCATATATAGCAATTTATATTGGATAACATAATTGAGAGCAATTTCACATAATCTTTTAACGAACAAAATATTATTATAGCTATTTTTAACGATAATTGGTACTCCATATGATGATGACCAACCACCTTCCAAGAAGCATCAGCCAAAATTGATAGAGAGTTCAAAACCAAAACCAACACCAAAACCCACCACACCACCCAACCAATCATACCACAACAAAACGCAGCGTCGAACCTCATTTACGACTGCATGCATACTTTTTCAACATCTCAGCCGAACATTCCTCGCATCCCCACCATCATCCAATCATTCTAAGCCACCACCATTTCAAGTAGTCAACTTTGACCATCAGAATTTCTCTCCTTCCCACCACCTTCCCTTAAACTCCATCCTATAAATACAAACCCTTCACCACCTTCTCAAAAACATCATCATCATAATCAATTCTTCCTCCTTTGCAGCTCCAAGACTAAGAGCCATCTCACTCTCTATTTCTTCGCTGCTGTAGAGAAATTTCTGCTTCGAAGTTTTTCTGCAGCAGCTTTTGAAAAAATTCATTGACATTTCGTCAGTCGAATTTTTTCTTTTGTCGTTACGAAAAAAAGAAATGGCTCGATCTTTCTCTAGTGTAAAAAAGCTCATTTCACTATCCGTCGCATTGAACAAACGCGGATTTGCGAATGCTGTGAAAAGTGCAGCTGCAACAGGAGGTAAGGGTGGTAAGGTGGTGGCTAAGGCGACAGAGGAGACGTCGTCAATGTGGGTGCCTGACCCTGTAACTGGATATTATAGGCCGGAGAATCAGGCTATTCAAGTTGATGCTGCCGAGTTACGTAAGAGGCTATTGAAGAGGAAACTCACTACTTCCAACTAATGAAATTGGACTTTGTTTTGCTTCGGTTGCGGCGGATCGGAGAGTTTGGTTTTTTCTTAATGTGTATTGATCTCTCCTCTGTTTTGATGGATCGGCCAATGTTTTGATTTAGTAGCTATTTGTATGTTTGTATTTGTGTCCTTTTCGGGTGTTCTGGAAATGAAAACAAAGGACTGATTACAACGTTATTTTCAGTGGTGCAATTTTGTTTTGTAACGATTACGATTGCGTGAAAATATATTCCGACTCTTTGTGGAAGAATGCAAATACTGGACTTGCTTCGGGCCAGGCCACACACAGAAAAATGTGGGCTTCTTATTCATGACTAGTAAGCCCAATGAACCAAACACTGAAACTAATCTAATCATAGTTATTCATATCCTTGTTACTCCCTCCGGTATTGTTCTGCATGTTTGGGGGTGGAGCATAAATTTTTATGAAATAATGGTACGTGAGAGTGAAAATATAATATAAGTAATAAAAATAAAATATATAAATTTTTTTATTGTGAGTGATAAAAGATGATCGAAAATTTTCAAACAAAAATAGAAAGAATAAAATAGAATCGAAAAAATATTAAATTTCAAATACTTCTTGACAAATTTTACTGATCATCATTTTTAAACTTTTCTAAATATTATTTTTGGTTCAGAGGGCCTACTCTAGTTGTTTGAGAAAGCGAATGACACCTTTCACATCGAATTCTGATCTGGTGTTGTGATGTCATTCGCAACACCGTACCTTCGCACCCAATTTCGGCATCATTCGGGTCCGAATTTAATTTTGACGTAAACTAAATAATTATACCTCTTTGAATCAGCTTTACAACGATATATAGAACGTTTTAAACGGACAAGTAATGTGTTCACAACAAGCCCCATAAGCAGCAAAGGTCAAATCTATTTTGTTCAATGTTGTTTTAAACTGAACCGTAACTTCACACCCATTTTCGAAACCCTTCGACTTAGAATCTGATTTCGATGTAAACTAGAGAATTGTACCTCTTTGAATCAGCTATAATTCTCTAGTTTACGTAAAAATCAGATTCTGAACCGAAGGGTACCGAAAAGATGAAAGAAGTGTCGGCATGGCTGCACCAGATCTGGTTCCTTTCACACCAGACTTGATTTTTGATGGACGCTGGACCTGGAGAGTGCCGTTTTTAAAATAAATGTGTTACTCCTCACTCTCATATTTTTTCTTCTCATTTCTTTTTCTTAGGATTTCAAAATATTTTTCTCATATTTACATTCTCTCCAATTTATTCATTTTTTACTCATTTTCTTTTCTATTTTTATCTCACATAATTAATTTCATTAAAAATTATATCAACTGTCAAATGGTAAGAAAAACATGAAACGGAAGAAG
>JAWWMW010062211.1:0-16520 GCA_035048345.1 Echeveria elegans
CATAAAAGTTGTAGATGCTTGAGTTAGCTTTCTAATGCACTTTGTTTCACCTCAGTCGGATAATGTATGCGTCTTGTGGAAGGTTCCGAAGCTCTAGAGGTCAAAATTGCCGATTTTACTCAAATAATCTTCATTTTTGCAACGTTTTGCTCCAAGCTTCTATAATCATTGTAAATTATAATTTAAGCCTGAAATAGCAACGTATGTGTAGCATATGACTACTTTCATATGATAAACATGAAGAGTCCAAACGAATATATGCCTAAATAGTAGACATGTTTTACACCTATCAATTTTATGCTTTAAATTTTATTTTATTAATATTTAATTTTATATTTAGGAGGAGCAACTCGGGAGGAACATCCTTCCTCACGAGTTGATGCTTCACACTTACGCACGCACGGCGGAGCGTACTGAGCTAGTGGATCAGCGCTTGTAGGAGAAAGTTATGTAATTATAAATATTTTTTTATATATTATTCATTATATTAATAAATATTTAACGTGTAGTAGGACCATACTCGAGAGATCCTCACTCAAAGGAGCACCCAACAGTTCGAGGAGTCGCTATCCTTTCAGGATTCCTGCGAGGCCTACTACGAGGCGGTTGGCCGAGCTGGGCCCGACGGTGCCAATTTCGGAGTTGGAGGAGCAGCGTCGGAGTACTTCAATCAGCAGATTTACTCCTCCGGACGCGAAGCGGGTCGTCCGGCGCAGCTGGAGCGCCGCACTGACGAGATCATAGAAAGAATGGAGGAAATGCAGAAGCGGATGGAGGATATGGAGGCGGCTCAACGAGCGAAGTTGGAAGAAATACAGGCAGGCCAATGAGAGTATCAACGGAGAATGGATCTGTTTATGGCCGAAATGAGGGCCAATTATGGCGGCGCTTCCTCTTCCAGCCGCAGACCTCCACCGTCGCCGCAGACCTCAGATGTAGAATAGCCTGAATTCGATTTAATGTTTTAAAATTTATAATTTTGTTAAAACAATTTCAGTTTTAAATATTTAAATATTAAAAAAATTAATTTTTTTAAATTTTTGGTAATTTATTTATGAAATATTTTTAAATATGTTATATACAATTTTTTTATCATCAAAATTAAATTTTTTGATTTGATTTTATTTTTATTTAGTGACCACGTGGTCGCTAAATAATTTAATTTCCAGTTTAATTAAATTAATATATTAGCGACCATGTGGTCGGTAATATATTAAATTTTTGAATTTTTATTTAATTAATTTTTTGCGACCACGTGATCGTTAATTAATTAAATTTTTGGATTTTGATTTAATTAATATTTTGCAACCCCGTGGTCGCTAATTAATTAAAATATTGAATTTTAATTTAATTAATATATTAGCGACCATGTGGTCTCTAATTAATTAAATTATTAAATTTTGATTTAATTAATATATTAGCGACCACGTGATCGCTAATTAATTAAATTCTCTAAATAGTTTCATTTTATTATTTAGCACCAAGTAACTATTGTGGTCGCTAATCGACCGACCGTTTAGTGACCACATTTACCGACCATATTGTTGTCGCTAACGTGGAATAGCGATCACAAGGAGGCCATTTGCGACCACTCTTGTGGTCGCAAAATGACATTTTTTTTTAGTGAGTGTTAAATCCATAATCCCTCCTCGACTCACTTGATCCATTCGAGCTCGACCATTTTCATCCATTCCATCGTAAAATGTAGATACCAATTCCCATTTATTAAATTCCTAATGCGGACAATCTCGTAGAAGCCCCTTAAATCTTACATAAGTTTCGTAAAAAGACTCGTCATCGAATTGGACGAACTTGCTAATCTTATCCCTTATCATCTTAACTTTTTTCGGCGAAAAGTATTGATTTACGAACGCTTGAGCTAATTCATCCTACGTGCGGAATGTGTTAGGCTCATGACTTTGTAGTCATTCCTTGGCTTTTTCCGTAAGGGAAAATGAGACTAGTTTCATGTAAACTACGCCCTGAGGAGTTCTCGCGTGTTTGTACGTACGACATAACTTCTTAAAGTTACTAAGGTGGTTGTGAGGATTTCCATATCCACTGAAGGCTTCGCCTTTGATCATTTGGATAAGTCCTCTTCTTAAGTCGAAATTATACTCTTCTCCATCGGGTATGTAGATTGGTGAATCATAACTCCCAATGGTTGAGGTTATGTATTCTCCAACTGGTCTTTCGGCGTTAATGACTTCTTACTGTGCTTGCACCGGATTTCTTGCTCGATCGCTCATTTGATGAGTGTTGATTCGATCGTTAAATTTAACAGGTCGCGTATGCGTTGTGGTTTGAGGTCAACGAGGTATGTGAGTAGTAGGTGGAAGCGAAATACTTGCGCGTGGCGTAGAGTTTCGTAGCGTGGAATTCCTTGAGGAACTCGAGTTTGTTACTGTGTGTTTTCTACTCTTCGCTTTCAACCTTGGTTGCATTCAAATATCCGCAAAAGATATTTTTAGCTAACAAAATAGAAAATTAGCGTCAAAGAGGAAAAACACAGCAAGCTAATGATCTCAATCTAGTTGAAACCGCGAACTAGTAACAATTAAACTAAATTAGCAACCATTCCCCGGCAACGGCGCCATTTTGACGAGTGTAAAATAGCGGTGTATTTTGTCACATGTCAAAAGAATTTTTATAAAACCAGGGTGACCTGGTGTCGAACCCAAGTGAACAGTGAAATTTAGTTATGCTGATTATTACTAATTCGCGAAAGTAGTTTTTAAGGATTTTTATGTTTTCAAGAGTAATTTTAGTTTTCGAAAATGTTTTTGTTAAAACTATAAATCAAAAAGCAATGACAGGAATAGGATCTCACCACTAACACTCATGGATTTCTATCGAACATGTCATGGAATTAATGTAGAGTAAATTCATATTGAAGTTTATGTAAAACCTAGCAAAATAGTAACAAAATACAGCTCTCACTCTCGACTGTTGAACTATCATGTTAAAACCAGTAATGACAATAGACTTCTCACCCGTTCGGCTATTTGAATATCTACCGTAGAACGCAACTAGACTAGCTCTATATCCTTTCATCATCCCTGGCTCCATTGAGTATTATATATCTAGTTTTCATCTTGTCCGCTTAATGCTAAGTTATTAAGTTTCACTCTAGTATCTTCGCTGCCAACGCTTTACAATTCCACTAGATATTATAGTTTTTTTAATTTCTAAATTAATCTAAGTTCATCTCTTGATTCATCCTTAGAGAATACTACTCACATAACTCTACTAGGCATTTCGTCAAACACCTAGCATTCATCATATGGTATAGACTAAAATCAACATATCAAATCTGAATTTCACTCTTTAAAATGTAAAATTGACATGTTCGAACATCCACGAGTGTTAGGGATTCATAAAATCCCTATCATCAACACACTACTCAATCATATCGAGTGAGAAAACAAACATGGTTTTGTATGAAAATTACAATGCGTTTAAACAGAGAAAAAGAGTAAACAAAGTCAGTATGATGACCCGAAGATGAAGAACACACAATTCCTTCTTCAAATATACCCGGGCTGCTCCTTTAGACCGCTAGTGAGGTCACTTTGGCCGTCGTTTCTGGGTTTTTGGTGGAACTTTTGGTGTGAAAAAATGTGTATAAACCCTAAATATAAGTTTGTTTATATAGAAGGGTTGCTGGGGCACGTCAAGGGTCTCATTTTCGTGTTGCAAAAGCAATGAAAAGTCGAAGGATTGCACTGCTCTAGGCCACTTGGTCGAGTGAACCTCCTCTGAAAATCTGCACTCGTCCGAGCAGCCTTTTTCTGCATCTGCGGTCAACATAAAAGTTGTAGTGCATTGAGTCTTCTTTCTAACGCATTTTTTTTCACCTCAATCGGACAACGGATGCGCAATGTGGAAGCTTTTGAAGCTCTGAAGCTCCAACTGTCTGCATGCAGAGACGAGTTGCTCGATCGAGCAGACCTTGCTCGATCAAGCAACAAAACTTCTTCTCTGAATTTACTAATAATTTAAACTTAAGAGTTGTAGATAATTGAATTTGCATTCCAACGGTGCCTAGCATGCTTGATTTGGACATCGCATGTACGTTCGGCAAGCTTTTTAAGGTGTAAAGGTCAAATTGCACAAAACATTGTTGTTTTTACTCGAATTGACGCCTTTTACGCTATTGTCAAGAGTATCAAAAACAACATATTTTACTGATAAATCACTGAGAATACGAGTGAAAATGTATAACAATAATCTACATATATATCACTCATCATATCTCTCTTTTATTTAATTTACTGAGTGTTGCTACCTATCTGTCTTATGTTTCGTCTGTAGTCATGAGAGATTTAGCGGTTTATTAGATTTTCTTTGAAGTGTACTCCCGCTAAAACCTTTAATATGGTTGATATCTAAGCTTCAAAAAAACTGCTTCATGTTTTGCAAAGTTTTAGAAAGCAATTGAATTGATTGCTCTTACCTGTCAGTATCAATAAATAATGGCTTGGATTGCTTTCCAGTGGAATCTTTTAGGGGTTTTAGGGGTTCAAGACGAGATCGAATATTGAGCAAGTTTGTGGAATTCGAATACGAAAAAAATGATAGACTTATGGACATGTATATGACGTAATTGTGCATGTCCTTTTCTGATATACAATTCACATTGTAAGTGAATGACATTTGGATTTGGGTTGCACACGAACGTTAAACTTGATAAATTCAAAGAAGTTGCACTTTCTAGATATTCATATAGATTAAAATCAGAAACCGAGCGCATTCAGCAGCTTGAGCTTGATGACTTGAGGTTGCCCACCTATCTTTTCTTTTTCTTTTTTACTTCGGTAGATATTCAGGCTCTTTTTACGCTTAATCCAAATTGATCAGATTTGTGTTTCTGTAGCTGGATGAAGATGAATTTTACAACCGCAAGCTTGAATCTGGACTTTACACTTTGCAGGTTGAACTTAACCTGAGAATGATAAGTACGCTGTTACAGATCACAAGAAATTACCAAATGAAACTCCCCAAAAAATGTATTGAGTTAATTGTTGCATATCATAACATTATTTTCTTGGTTCTTTTGCAAGTGCTGGTTACATTATCTGTTTGTGGGCCAGTCATTATCAGTCAACATATGATTTTTTTTCTTTTTGATACTGCAGCTACCAGCTAATTGCTGTCATCCTCGGTCATCTGTGGTCATTCGAGTATGTCATATTTGTGCAGAACAAATCTCAGTCATCACAAATGAAAGTCGCAATATAATGGTACGCTTTACTAAGTCCATCGCTTTTCTTACTTTGAAATTAATATTTTTTTTGCATATATGGGGTATTTACATTTACTGGTTGTGTCAATATAGGGTGTCTTGAAGGGGTTTGACCAAGCTACAAATATCATCCTTGATGAATCCCACGAGCCACAAAAGTGCATCCTTGAGTTCAGCTTATTGGTTGAGAAAGCTATATGTCATTGACGACCGGTCATCTATATACTTAGTATTCCTTACTGTCAGTCGAGGTTTCTTGGGATAATGGAGTTTTGACAATTTTGTATCATGCTTTGTGATTAATAATTGAAAATTTGGGATTTTTTATATTTTGAATTTTGGATACGACTTAATGCAATCATACTTTATCAATTTTATTTTAAAAGTATGATGCACAGGTTAGACCGTGCGTTGAGTACTAGTAAATATAAAGCTACTCTAAAAACTAAATAAATATATTATTTACATAAGAAGAACTTTATAAATTCAGACCAAGATTTCAGGCTGGACTTTTCGACTAAGATCCTAGCTCGACCCTTAGGTCGATAAGCCAGACCGGGTTCGGGCTTGCATCAGACCAGACGGGTTTCGAGTCGTTTGGGCCCATGAACTTTTCCGCCCGCATGTCATTTGGAGAGGCCTTTCTTAAAACAACTCACAACTCAGTTCAATGGTGTTTAACAAAAATCACTCGCACTTTGGCGTCTACTTAATGTCATAAATACCCTCGTATCATGTGGGGTGGGAGCGGGACAACCATTATTAGCACATTAGTCATTCATTCAGGTTTTTCCTTTCCTCTCGCGTCAAGGCAAGGAGGCTTGTTCATTGGTTGCGTGATGGAGGTATTTATACAATCCATCGAGTCGTTTAATCCCATTAATTAATTATATTTTCATGATAAAATATAACTTTTTGGTAGTGTTTCATATCACAGGTGTATCTAGAGCATTTGGGAAGAAATTGGATTAAAAGGCCATTTTATGGAGTATTCTATCGAAAAGGAAGATTGGACCTTTTCTGCTTCACGAGCTTCCTGGGACTTCATTATTTGTCTGATGGAAACAATCTATATTCCGTTGAAAAGCTAACTCAAAGAGCTACAAATCTCTATCTTATGCTAACTTCAAATTCTGATCCTAAGACGTTCAAAACGGAGCTAGAAGTCGCAAGTCAGTGCAGTCCGCAGAAGAGGAAACAGAGGAGCACGCAGCAGGGCTTTAATTTCTTACACGGTCCCTTAAGGTCCGCGTAGGATAATTAAAGGAAGGTCCTCGTACGTCTCTGATGATGTCAGCATGACATCAACGACGAGATTTCCTTGTTTGGGCTGGAATTTGCATATTTATAAAAAAGCATTGCTTCCTCAACAAGTCAATACATTAATATAAATAGGAAGTTAGGGCAAAGGTTTTAGAAAAAACTCTCATTCTCCGCAAGAAGCGGAAACCCTAGGCGCGACAGAGACGACGACCGGCGGCTCCAAGCACCAAATCTTTGCCTGTTTTTTTTTTATCATTCCTCAGTTCTATAATCGTTCTTCATCAAAACAATTTCAGTATTAAATTTTAATGTGTTTTAGTAGCTAAATTCGTTTTCAGTTTTGGAAATTGTGATTGCAACGTTACAGTATGAGACTTGCACTTAAATTATATACTTGTTGAATTGTTCTTGTTCTTGTGCTTCAATGCATGATTTAATTATTTATTGTGCGTAGCCTAGCGGTAAAACCAAATTAATATTATTGTATGACGCGTAAGAATTGCATGATAGTGACTAAGCCTAGCAGTGAATTTATTATTGTGTTTTGACTATGTGACTGTTATATTTACTTGAGACTCTAACAGATAATAGTAGATTGGCCTTATAAATTAGGTAAGTCTTTAGCGAGATTATCTGATTAGGACAGGAAGCGTATTAATCTAGCGGCTGTGCGTAGGTTGTTTATGTAGCGGGAACAACTGTTTTAATTCACTTGTATTTTATTTCATTAGTCGATGATTACTAGTTGCATGAACAATTTCCTGGACTGATTTTTCTCTGAATTGTTAAACTTCGTTATTTACTTTTGCATTCAAACAAACCCTTTCAAAATCCCCCTTTAGGAACTAATTTAGTTGTAGCTTATTACGAACTTGAACTGTTTGCTCTCCTCTGGGTTCGACCCTGTTTACCACTTGCTAAGTGTCTTAAGTAGGCACTATAAATTTAAATTTGACGCGTATAACGACGCGTGTTCACTTCCTCGTTAAGTTTATTAACCATTTACATTCTCGATTTTTCTCTCTTTTTTGTTGTCGGAATTAATGTTTCCAACAAAATGTGCCAAGGTGTTTACTGTCTTTGCAAGAGCGTCTAAGTCGTCCTTCGTGACCGGCCTTGTACTTGCATCATTCTCGTTTTTTATTTAAGTGGTTGCGTTCTACTCCCCATTGATGACTATTTCTAGTTATCTTTTCAATTATGTTGAATCCTTCGAGGGGGTTAACTCCATGATTCCTCCTCTACTTACCTGGTTCATCTGTGCTCGATCATTTTCATCCATCCCGTCATAGTATTCTGATAGCAACTCCCACTTATTAAATCCATGAGGTCGACAATCATGGAACAAGCCCCTGATCTGCTCATAGACAAACTTATTGATTTTGTCCCTCATATTCTTCACTTTAGCTAGTGAGAAATATTGCTTCATGAAGGCTTGGGCTAATTCTTTCCAAGTTTGAAATGAGTTCGGCTCATGGTTTTGCAACCAATCTTTAGCTTTGTTCGTTAAGGAGAATGGAAAGAGCTCCTGTACACAACTTCTTGTGGTACCCTTCATTCTTGTAAGTACAACATAACTTTGTAAAATTACTCAAATGATAATGAGGATTACCGTATCCATTGAATGGGTCTCTCATAATCATGTGAATGAGATTTCCTTTGATATCGAGGTCGTAACCTTCACCCTCGGGAATGTAGATTGGTAAATCGTAATTTCCTATAGTAGGGGTTATGTAATCCCCGACGGGTTTTTTCACGTTAGCTCCTCCTCGAGGTCACACCTTTTGTCTTGATGCAACCGCTCCCCTTAGTCGATCTTGTGATTTCCTTGTGCTTGGTTTGATTGTTGAATGATCTTCGGGTCTTGGTCGAGTTGGTGCTCCATTTGAAGTTGTACGTCTATTAGGATCGGTGGTTGATTATTCGTCGCACGAACTTGTCTCTTACTTACATAAGTAGGGTGTGTTGAACTTGTGCTTGGGTGCCTTGTCTTTATTCTTTGCTTTTGCCCTTGTGTGCATTCAAATACCTATAAAAGAGTTAAAGTTTTAGAACAAAAATTCCAAACAAGTAATTCACACGAAATTATTTTTTATTATTTAAAAAAATGAAAACTGTCAAGATAATAAAACAACAAATAAAACTAAGTTGAAAAACTTTTCCCTGGCAACGCTGCCATTTTTACATGCAGTTTATAGTGGTGTCACAATTTCGTTAAAGAATATTTATAAAGAACTAGGGTGACCTTATGTCGAACCCAGGGGAGCGGTGGAAACTCGGATTTAAAAGCAAGATTATCGACTAAATACTTATAAGATTGGGGGTTCTAAAATTTAGGGTAGGTGACATGTAGTGTAAATTAACTTAAATAAAAGGTGACTAGGGCATAACATCGCCGAGAGTACTCATGAATTATTTTGAATGATTCTTGAATTAAAATAAAATGATTTTAAAAGGGTTTGATTAGTGTAAGACTAGACATGCAACGATAATATAAATCTCACTGGTACAATAAGTTGAATGATTTGGTTAAGGCAGGACTAGTCATTCACATACAAAGTAAATCTCACATATATGTATTTTGAATTACAAAGATACATGCAATCCTTTGGGACAATAACAACTCTCGCTGATATTGATGTTGAATTATTATAGATGAATTCAAACCCGTCAGCGGCTTAAGGCTAACTTCAGTGAACACTTTCTAAACTACTATTTCGTCGATCAAATAGCCTCACTGGTACGTATTTTGGCTACCTTCCTGACTTAAGAAAATTTAACCTCGTACATTACTAGCTTTTGCCCTTCTCGGCGCAATACTAATTTGAGTTCATCCATTAGGATTCTTCCCCGAGATTGTGTTCTCATGTGGTTTCTATTAGACATTTCGTCACACACCTGGCATGTGCCACATAAGCGTAGCCTAAATATATTTGCTTTAACAAAAAATCATTCATAAAATGTACGTAAAATCCCACTATTTGATCATGAATAGTCAAGGGTACGTCATACCCTTGTCATCTAAAGTGACTACTCACTCATGTCGAGGGAGTAAGACACATACTTCATAAATCGGAACTTCGAATGTAACTCTAACTTTTACAAAAATCTACTTCGAACGTGGAACTTGAAAGAGAGGTTTGTGGAGAGATTGAGCATCACCCCTTGAGCGGGAGCTCTCTTTTAAAAACCTGTATGTGGAAGTGTGAAGTAAGGCCTCCTTTTATAGAGTTTTTGAAAACTTTTCATTCCCCCAAAGATGTCAACACAAGGTCTATGCTTGTTTGTTTCGACCGAAAGACCTCATTAAACTCTGAATCACTGCTCAACGTAAACATAGAAATTTTAGGATTTTGTGTCACCTTTTCAATGCATTTTATTTCATTTCGATCGGATAACGGATGCTTCCTGTGGAACCTTCCAAAGCTAGAAAGGCAAAATTGCCGATTTTTGATCCGGGGGTCCTTTAAGTAGAAATGAAATTTCTTTCGATCAAAATAATGCTCTATGGATGTTTTTTATGATCGAAATGAATGCTTATGATCATTTGATTCGATCGAAAAGAATTTTGTTTCGATCGAATATCCTAACTTTCGAACACAAAAGTTGTAGAAATTTGAGTTAACTTTCTAATGCACTTTGTTTCACCTCAATTAGATAACGTATTCACACGTGAAAGCTTTCAAAGCTCTTAAGGTCCGAAAGGTTCAATAATCGCCGATTTTGGCCATTTTCTCTATTTTTGCTATGTTCTTCTCCAAGCTTATACAATAATCATAAAGCGTATTTTATACCTGAAATGGCAATGTGAATGTAGAACAAGATCGATCTTATATGATAAAAGCGAAGAATATAAGCAAATAGGTGTGTAAATATTAGACATCTACAACACCGAGCATTTAGTCGAGCACATATTTTAAATTTGGTGCACTATGAAAGTCATGTGTTGAAAGCTTTGATTTGAACGATTTTATATCAAATGATTTTATACTTTGGCTTGCTTAGCTCGAACTATTTTCAAAACTTTATTCCATCTTTGAAAAGTGAACGCAAATTAGCCTAAAATGGACGCAAATGTCAGGTTTGTGTCCACAACATGGACGCAAAAAGTGGACGTTAAAACGCCGGACGCAGATTGCAATCAAAAAATTAGCGTCCACATGGATGCTGATGTTATTTAAATTTATTTGTATTTACATAAATGTTTTTAAAATACAAATAAATTAGCGTCCACGCGGACGCAAATTAAATCCTAATTTAAACAAAAAATTTGTAAATATTAAACTTAACATCCACGTGGACGCTAATTAAATTTATTTTTTAAAATATAAAAATAACATAGCGTCTACAGGTCGGATAATTTGTATATTAAAGAAAATAGAATTATATTAGTGTCAACTGGGACGCTAATTAAATCCCAAATATAATTAAAAAAATTACATATATATAAATATAAATATTAAATAGAAATAGAAATATTTAGGAATTTATATATATTTGAAAATGAAATAATTTTATGAAAATTATTATTTTTAATATAAACACTAAAAAATTATATTAGTGTCAATTGTGGCGGGGTTGACTAGAAGAGGATGAATCTTACTGACTGACCATCATCTGGGCCATGAAAGCCTCCATCCGATGACGGAATTCCCTCAACTCTGTGACCTCATCTCGTAACTCCCTTAACTCGGTGATCTCATCCCGAATCTACAGCACCTCCAGTATCAGCTAGTCATTTTGACAGTCCAGCCTGACTGGGCGAGCGGCCTCGCACCGGGCGGTCGATATCAGCTGTATGAAGAAGTCGGGTACTGCTCTTCCAACTCCGAAACTACTCCGCCCTGGCCAACACCGCTGATCGCATCGAAGTACGCATGAAATCAATTTTGAAATGACGCCGACGGCAAAGACTAGCTGCTCCTCTGGGCGAGGATCTCTCGAGTTATGTCCTAATATATGTTAAATAATTATTAAAATAATGAACAATAATTAAAAATAATAGAATGAAAACTATTTAAAGTTATGCAGCTCACCGCTATCTCCTGCGAATTCAGATCCCCAAACTGAGTACGCTCGGGCCTCCTACAAATAAAATATAATAAATAAAATAAATTTAAAGCTTCTAATCGAAAAGGAAAATATTTAATTAATACATATCATGCAACGCCGGGTGCTCGAGCATTCCTATTGACCCCAAGGTGTGCAGCGATGGCCAAGCATTCTAATTAGCCTTTTGCCGCTGTCGCATTGTCGCGTACTCGGGCGTACTCCATCACGCCATCCAATGGTCCCAACTTGGATCATATATTTGTTGGAAAGCTGACTCAAAATGCTACAACTCATATGTTAGGATTAAAGACTGAGTTTGACATTAAAATGGTCAAAAACGAGCACGAAGTAGAAAATTAAATAAAACATTAGCATCCACGTGGTCGCTAATTAATTATTTAATTTTCAAATTACTAAATTAGCGTCCACATAGTCGCTAAATTCGACTAAGATTTAGGGTTTAGGGTTTGGGTATACTAAGAAATTTGAAATACATTAGCCTCCATGTGGTCGCAAATTCCTTATTTAATTTTTGAATAATTAAATTAGCGTGCACGTGGTCGCTAAGTTCGACGAGGGTTTATGGTTTAATAAAAAATTAGAAATACATTAGCGTTCAGACGCTAATATATTTCTTATTTTTTTTGTAAAATATTTAAAATTATAATATTAGCATCCACGTGGATGCTAATTTTTTCCGCCAATATTTCGCACCACAATTAGCGTCCAAATTGTGTGATGCGCCACATGGACGCTAATATGTTCCGACAAATTTTTGCATGCAAATTAGCGTTCATATTGACACCTGCATCCAGGTTGGCATTAAATTTTGTGTCCACAGTTAATTAGCGTCTACCTTTGGTTGGACGAAAATGTATGGACGCTAAATTGTCAGATTGTTGTAGTGGAAGTTTTGCTAAAGGATTGTGCAAAGAAAATTTTGAAGATATCATATTTAGTATTTCATAGAATTTCTTGATTGTCTTTAGGTGACTTTAGCATGATTGATGGTACACTTATATGACACACGAGTATTATTTTTATGCATTTGACAAGATTGAAGTGCGGAGTGTGCAAAAATAAACAATATGTTGAAAAATATTGAAAAACAAGAAGAAAAACCTTAAGACTGTTGAACAGTTGTCGAAGGTTAGGAAAAAATTATAATTTTTTTAGCTCGAGCATGTATATTATTTCCGTTTGAAAGTAACTGTGTCAACTTGAAAATAAAATAAAATAAAATCTTGACCACTACTTAAGTTCATGTCGTAATGAGCTATGTATATTATGACTCGAGTGAATCTTTATATGTAAACCATCGAAAGTTGTTAAGGGACGATCCTTGTATTTACGTACGTAGGCATGATGATATCTTTGGAAGAAAATTAAAAACTCATTTTCCAATATCGGAACTCCTCTACTCTTATGCATTGCGACGTTTAGTCTAATGCTTAATTATGAATTCAAAACCTTGAGCTTGGACCAGCCCTAGCTAGCATAGATGACGGGTTCAATAAGTTTTTCTTTAAAAACTCTGCGCTTCACTTCATGATTCTTAGTGTCGATGTTTAATGGGGATTTGGATCGAGCAAAGATTGGTTATTGGTATTCATTTTATGTGAAATTTATGACTACAATGATCTGATCTATATTTGAAGTTTTTCATAACATGAATGACTATCGACCGATACTTTGTTGTGCTTGAATGTTGTGACAACAAATGACTTGCTCAGGAAACTACATAATAAGATTGAATGTTTATATATATGGATGATTTCTATTTCTGAAATTTGTGAGTATTCCTTTTTCTGAAAACTCTCACGAGACTATAACTCGTCCCTAGGGTAGCCTAGGGGTTTAAAGGCTTAGTGCATGTGCTAAACATTCTTGATTTCTACGAAAGAGAGTTAAGAGCATATTTTATTTTATTTAGTATGTTCAGAGTTAGATTGTTCGGGACGATTAAAATTGTGCGGGTGTTTAAGTAAAAAAAATCGTAGGGGTGTCATCTTACTAAGTTTACTATTCCTTTGGGTTCGACACTAAATCACCATAGTTTCTATAAATTTTGTTTGATGTTATCGTGACACCATTATACGACGTGTCATTTTCAATACACACATTTTTTTGGACACCCCACACTTAAGCCTTGTCATAATGGCTAAAAATAACTACTCGAGTGTCACAAAAATGTAGCATTAATTATGCTAAAGTCACAAAAAGGTAATCAAGAAATTCTATGAAATACTAAATATGATATTTCAAGATTTTCTTTGCAAAACTTATAGCCAAACTTTTCTTTTCAAAGATGAAATAAAATTTTAAAAATGGACCAAGCTAAACTAATCAAAGTATCAATTCACTTGAAATAAATTTTATACTAAGAAAATCGTTCAAATCAAATCTTAATATATATGCTTGATTAAACTAGACATGCTCAATAAATATTTCAACATGTCATCAATTAATCATGTAGGATGAATGAAATTTTTTACATATTGAATAATCCTAGTATGCAAATAAGATGTTATCAAAATGAAATTTTCATTCATCCTACCTTCACCAGATACTTAAATATGCAAATAAGATGTTAGCCCCTAAACAATTAAAATGAGTAATAAAGAGAGGGTTTAGGGGGGCTTCTCTAGTTTCGTCGATGTAATCCAACTCCATGCGCTTTCCTTGCCATTTCTTCCTTTAATCTGCTTAGAATCCATACAACTTCTCAAACATATCAAACAGATTATTCATAATAGGCGCACAAAGTATATTTTTAAACGAGGTGAAAAATTCAATGAGACTTGACCCAATGATTGTATAACGCGGTCAAAGAGATTATTTAATGTGATTGATCGAGTTTTGGTTTACTCGACCAGATTTTAGGCAATCTTTCGAGTACGTTTGAGTGCTTAGGTCATAAACCAAGGAACAAACTTAGATATTAAAAAATGTCGACACACATAAACTAATTCTTGTAACATATACTATCCAAAACCTACAAGGTAGCTTACCTGTCCGAGTTTTCTCCCAAATCTTCGGTGTCGATGTCATCCATATTCTCATCACTAATGCCTTCGTCCCTCACGCCTAAAATTCTAGATCAATATCAGCGCTAAACTAACCGTCTAACAAGCCTCATAACCTTCAAAAAGAATGATATTCAATAAATAATGTGTATTGGACGTAACAATAAATGGGTTGTAAATAAACTCTAAGTACAATTGAGCATACTCTTTCAAAATGGAATACGAACTAAGACGGGATCTTTACTGTGATGGCATTGCTTCTCGACTACGACTCCTAGAATGTGACATACGCTCATAGTAGCAACTTTCATTTATATGTAGAAGATTTAGGAAAGTAATAAGGGGTGAGTCAACAGACTCAGTGTATACATAACATACTTTATTAACATCGGATGTACATTCTTTGTTCCTTTCCAGATAATCACCTCATACTTGGTCCAAATAACACACAATGTAACATATACATATATGTGAAAATGCTGTGAATGCACCAGATATAACTAGTGCAGGCAGTCGTCAATACGTCACTGTCGGTCCGTACCCCTTATAATCATGTTTCTCTCGGGTAATATCCCTCTCCGGGTATCACAATATCATATGCATGTGTATGATGCACGTCGTGACTGCAATGATGCATTTTGTGTATATCGTGATGCACTTACTCAAACAATCATACAAATATAACATCCCACTCAGGGTACCATAAATCATATATGCTTTCATATCTCAACATGTAATTACGTTTCATTTGATATCGTAACCGGAAGTCTGATTTAAGACGTATAGGGGCGTTGATAATTAATTATTTTTATATACTTTTGTTAACCTCAAGCTTAAACAAAAATAAAATAAATTATATACTCACCTCTCGCATCGAACCTCTATAAAAATGAAGAAGACAACACCGTCCCTGCGCCACATCAATTTCACCTCAATTCCATTCCTTCGCTTGATTAACGTACAAATCAAACATGAGTGAACTCATGGACCTTGCACCAATGAATGATTTCAGGTATTACCTCATTACAATAATTTCAGGTAACACAAGCTTCATCTCCTTTCGAATATGAACATAATCTGAAGCCGTCTGTGCCACAATGGGATACTCATCACCAGTGTTAGACCACGGAACAACAACTTGCTCATATTCCAAATCAATTTCATTCCTCAAGGCAGCCTTCTCATTCTCGAGATCGATCTCAGATCAAATCACATCTTTGCCGATCGCGATCACCGATGATGCACGACAATTGTGAACACGGAAACGGAGGCGCAGTGGCGGATCCAGGAATTTTATACATTGGGGCCCTATAAAAGCAATCGAAGAAAAAATGTTATTACAATCGTTCTCTACGCGTTTTCATTTTTATAAAGCGTTCCACTACATCTTCGTTGGTAACCGTACAAAATACATTATTTTCAATATAGCAAGTAAAAGTCTCATAAAAAAGAATTTGTACGATTGTAAAAATCAGCTGTCACAATATTCATCGAAGAAAAACATTTTTCAACAGTTGCAGTAGCTACAAACAATGTCAAAAATAGCTTCAAGAGTCAAAATATCTATGACTATGCAAGATGTTTTCTCGTGTCCACCATTTCTCTAGCTAAAGCCCCAAGATCCTGCAAATCTTACATCATCTCGAACATTGTCAATATATAGGCGAAGTTGATGCTCAAGAGTCATTAGAGCCTCATAATCAAATATTATGGAATAGTGAAAGTACCTTGTTGACTAGAGTTTGATAGACAAGCATCAATATCAGAAGATGAATTTCTCTTCAAACAATAGTTCAACTTTGGTTCTGCGGTGATGAATAATTTAAATAAATTCATGTTCGATTACGAAGATTAGAATTCAAAATACAAGCTAGCACTCCACATCAAATTGACTAGATTTCAAAATTTAATGGTGTAATACTTATAAACCCTAA
>JAWWMW010062219.1:0-16519 GCA_035048345.1 Echeveria elegans
ACACAACTAACCCTCAAGTTATAAAAAATCCATTGGGGGCCCCGGCCCCCAATCCCCATTATCTGTATCCGCCCCTGATTGTGGATTAAGTGATCCAATCCATTTAGACCATTTAGCTTAAAATGGCCTAAATGATTGTCTAAATTCATTTAATACAACGGATTTTATTAATCCCGCATAAATAAATTTTATTAATCTGTTATACTTGTTAATTTCATTAATATGTTTAACAAATTCTTAATGAATTTTATTAATCCATTTACCGAAACGAATTATTTTGCCTCCTCAAATACCCATACAAATTCTCAGCACTTAATTCTTGGATCACATAGAATTGGATTGAGACACTTCACTTTCTGATTCAAAGTTTCAATCAAATACTCGGTACTTAACATGGAAGTCCAGAATTACAGAAGTACAAAATCTCGTTTTCCGGCATCGATAAATGATGCCAGTGGCACCATCAGCGTCACATCTCAGCTTGGACATCCACTCCCCAAGTCCCAACACAGCTACCATATTTTTCTAAGATACTTTTGAGATGCTTTTCACATTTTTACAAAAAAAAAAAGAGTACCGGATTTATTCTTTCTGTTGTCCATTTTAGATGTATCGTTTTATTTTTTCAGTTAAATAAAATAAATTTTCTCTCATACTTTATCCCTCACAATTTATAATATATCATACTTTTTATACCCATGTACTTTTTCATTTTTTTCTCTCACTAACATTATTTCTTAAATCCAGTGACAAGAACCAAACAAGCAGATGAAGTATTCAAAACATTTTCAAATTTCGTTTCCAACTATTATATCACATACTGGATTTCATATAATGTGTAAGGTTTTTACATAGAAATCCATTTCTAGGCACACTAATGTGCCATTACTGCTCGAGAAGCGGTTGTTCGTTTGGTGCGAGCGAAAAGCTCTGCAATTTTGCATAGAACATTGGTAGAGTTGCGTGAGCTAGGGTTTCTTGATGCAATTGAAATTGACCCTGATTCGATATCTGATCCGAACATTACTCTGGTACGTAATTTGGTTAATATTTTTTAATTACTAAATTTAATTTAATTTTGTATTATAGATGACTATCAAGAGGAGCATATACAAGAGCATTTCGAACCATGACCTGATAGCTGACACACACAAATTGAGTCTCAAGTAACTCAAGAGGACTATGATCAGACTCAAGTTCAACAATATGGACGTGATATGCGACAAAGAAGAGTACCTAGTCCTTTGACCTACAACACTTTTCACAGACGTCTCGACCGCTATATAACTTTGTTAAATTATGTGTATTTCTTATTTTGTAAAAACTTATTTTTGTGTTCGAACTTCTCATTTGAACAAACTTATAAGAATTATATCATAAATTATGACATTCGTAATGTAACAGATCGTATGGTCGGACACAAATATGATATCGTAGTTGATAAGAAAAGGATTGAAGATTCAAAAAATCAATAGAACAGGGCAAGATCACGCTATTTGGAACACATGATCTTTAGATAATACGAATTCCTCTGTTTAAAACAGCATGTCCTTTATAAAAAAAAATCACTCATGCACCACGTCAGCAGAGAGGACGCGTCATCAAGAAGAATAAGAAACAACGGGATGTTAAAAATTAAAAGCGAAACATTAAAGAGATGAAATCTCTAGACATTAATTGATATTTATGAAGTTTACCCCTCAAACACGGACTCACTTGCATTGTTGTTGATGTTAGAGCATATGCATCCATGAAATGTTAGAGAACATCTTCCTTTAACACGTCCTCTAACACTAAGGAGCCAAGGAGGAGGTATTCTATCACTTTATAGATGCATATGATCTTACTACCTTTCTAACTCGTCTCAAAAACACATCACATCGGTGCATGGATATGTAACGACGTCGTTTCGCGTGTACTCCGTTCTAATAATTTAACAAAAATATCTTCCGCACTACTCCCACTCAGCTCCAGCTCACCTCAACCCCAACGCGGTCGTCGCCGCCATGACTCACTCCATCATCAACTAAACTCCAACTCCACCCCACAGAAACGACACCGTTCTGTTGCCGATCCAGTCGAACCATGACAACAACCCGATCATCCTCCACCGAAACCGTCCCTTGCGACTACTGCACAAACCGTCCAGCCATCCTAATCTGCCGCGCCGATTCCGCCAAACTATGCCTCTTCTGTGACCAACACGTTCACTCCGCAAACGCTCTTTCGTTAAAGCATGTCCGTTCTCAGATCTGCGATAATTGCGCTTCGGAGCCGGTTTCGGTTCGTTGTGTTACTGATAATCTGGTTTTGTGTCATGACTGTGATTGGGATGCTCATGCGAACTGTTCATCTTCGGCTTCGCATCAACGGATGCAGGTTGAAGGATTTTCTGGATGTCCGAGTGCGGTGGAGCTTGGATCTGGTTGGGGATTTGATTTGGAGGATTTGAAGTTGTGTGACGTAGGTGGTGGTGGTGAGAGTGTTAGGGATTGGGAGTTAGGGTTAGGGTTACAGGGTGGTGAGGATGATGATGCGTGGATGTTTAGATCGGGGACTGGTATGGAGATGAGTATTCGGGATTTTATGGTGCCTGGTGTTGATTTTTCGAGAATTGCCGTTGATGGTTTGTCGAAGAGGCAGGGTAGTACAAATTGTGGGAAGCGGAAGAACGTGATTTATAGACAGCTGATTGATTTGTTGAAGAGTAGTGGTGGAGATGCTGGTGCTGGTGTTGTTAGGGATGATGACGATGATATTGATGGGACATCTTTGAATGGAAAAGATTACGGTGATGCGAGTGGTAGATGGGATGGTGATGCAAACGGATTGAATGGCCAAGACTTTGAAACTCCGTGGTCAATTCAGCAACAAGGACCTTTCACTGCATTGCTTATGATGCCTACACATCCAGATCCCAAGGATACCGGCTGTATGATGAATGGAAATCTGAAGGGAAAAACAACTCAGGTTGCTTGTCAATTCATATTGAAAATGTTTTCTTCTGTATGCATATACTCAGGTTTCTTATTACTGAAGGCAATCATTGTTGAAGGCTACAATCTTAACCTAACTAAAAAAAATTGACCATGAGTGATTGCCAGATATGAGATTTTACATGATTGCAGTGTTGATTTAAATTTAGCAAATATGCTGAGATTTGATTTAATCTTATGATTCATCCCGTAGGATTTACATCAGTAAGCCTACGTGGTTGATATAATATTTTCCATTAAAAGCGTTAAATTTGAACTCAAATATTTTCCTCATACATAGCCTTGTATTGCAATTTTGTGAAGTCTTAGTTCAGTTATATTATTTCAGATCTGGGACTTTCATTCTGGGAAGTTGAGAACACATGAAGACTCTGATCCATTTGAAATCGGAAACTCTGGTTGGGATTCTGGGTTTACAATTAAAAGCTATAGTGAACTGATGAGAGAAACATCCTTAATTAGTTCAAAGGTTTGTGTCCATTTAGTATGCTGATTGATTCAGTTTTAAATATATCATTTTTGTTGAACGCTGTGATCCATCCTATACAGAGAGGAATTAAATAACAGTGCTTCTAATGTAGAATATAGTAAAAAATACTAGAAAATACTGCATAGTTGTGAAGCTTAAGGAAACGCCATCGTCAGTAGAAGGCTAGAAGCACACCATAGTGTCAATATTCAGTGACAGATTAAATTTTCATTTCGGTAATTTCTGTGTATCGAAAATATTTGATCCTTGCGGGAGTGTTCTTTGACTCCGGACATTCTGACTCCTGAAGATTCTAAAACTTAGCTCTATAGGTTTCTCATATGCCGACTGAAAAAACACAGCCAATATAGCCTGTTGCACAAGAAGTTGTTTGCTTTATTTCATAAACACCAGCTGAGTGAACCTTCTTTTGTGTAAGTGTTTTCCTTGTTAACTTGGGTGCCTTTCTTCTCTTTCGAATGCAGAACAATCTGAACAACCCTGTTACAAGTCAGGGGCCTGCCACATCTGAGAGCAGCAACTTTCCCGTACCAATGTCATCTGCTTTCGCTCTTGACAAAAGCAAAGACTTCAATGACACAAAACTGGACAACATAGTCGAAAAAGGAGAAAACTCGACAGTAGCAGCGACAACGAAGGCTGATATGGAGTTGATAGCTCAGAATAGGGACAATGCGATGCAACGATATAGAGAGAAAAAGAAAATTCGGAGGTATGGTTAATTCATCTTCATTTTCTGATACCAAAAATGCATTGATTTCATTTGTAAAATCCGGAACCGAAAACCATAGTCTGAACATTCATACAAACTAATATCAACAGATACGACAAGCACATAAGGTATGAGTCACGAAAAGCGCGGGCTGACACCAGAAAAAGGGTTAAAGGTCGATTTGTGAAGACCGGTGAAGATCAGGATAGTTAAGGCTGTGTTAACACGCTAGTTGTTTGTATGTAAATATGTATAAATGCTTACTGTAGCCTACCAGCATCTATATATTAAGCAGTGTTAGTTCTGCTGTCCGATTTTTAATCGACGCTTCTTATATTTGTACCAAAGACACAGAGGGTGAGACATACAAATGGTAGAGTTCTCGCTAGTAAGTACTGTTTTGTACCGACAAGATTTCCATTCTATGAGTATCATAACAAGATGCACATTAGTTCAGCCGCTACAGTTGAGCAATTCGTTTCCTTTTTATCAGGTCTTGCCATCATACTCAAGTTCAGCCGATACTCGATCAGTTGTGGCAGTACTGACTTGGAGCCGCTGAAGTTTGGTCCTTGATAAAGAACCAAACAGTATAACCTGTAGTCGGGTAAGTGTTCAAACTATTCACGGCATTGATAGTGATGGTTTTCATATTCTGATCCGCCACTAAACTGGTGCACAATACCCCCAGAATGATACATTATAGTATTTCGCATTACATAGTTTCATAATGCAGAACTTGAGTTATGAAATGAGTAAGCAGCTACAGATATCATTATCACTACTAAGGACACAATTAATGTTCTTACTTCTTAGCTGATTCAATTAAGTCATTAGTTTCATGTACCGATGCCCTCCAATACATCCAATCTCTTCCTAAGGAATCCTACTTCCTCGTTTAATTCAGCATTAGATTCTGATAACACAAGACACCTTGCATGTGTATCTGCACCATCAGCACGGCATTCAGCATTTAAAACTTTTGCCTTCAGATACTTTATAAGATTCTTCATATCCCCAACCACAAGGTTTACAATTGTCTGATTCTCCTGACCAGCTTCCTCAGTGGTCAATGTATGTTGTAGCTTAAGACCAAGGTCCTTCAACTGCCTTTCCATTGATCCATTTCAACGCTGCTGGCGTCTTTGAGACGATTCAGCTCCTCATAAAGCTCTGAGTTTGTCTCTTCTAACAGATTGCACTCAGCTTCAGCAGTTCCTTTTTTTTTCCTGATAAAATGGTTACCTGGGTACAAATAATAATACAAGACGCGATAACATCTAGTACATATAACCTACTCACGCTCAGGTCATACTTGACATCGATACCCAAAAACAACAGCAATAAATGCCTAACAATTATAACCCTACAACCATAAGAGTAAAAATATACTCTATAAATCCATATTAATGGACGCATTTCGTTCTAATCGTTCTCTGATTCTCTCTCAATTTTCAATTTTCTAGCCTTCCATCACCGCCGCTTCTCCCGGGTGGAGGAAGGGTTTCCCTCCTCTATCCTAGGAGCTCTGTAAATTAATTCGTCCTTACGATTCCACATGTATTTCTCTAGTATTTTCTCTAAGATTCACTCTTATGAGAGTTTGTTATTTTCTCTAAGATTCAATCTTATGAGAATTTTTTATTTGCTCTAAGATTTATTTCTTATGAGTGGTTGTTATTTTTGATTATTTGGTATCAATACAAGACGCGATAACATCTAATACATATAATCTACTCACGCTCAGGTCATACTTGACATCGATACCCAAAAACAACAGCAATAAATGCCTAACAATTATAACCCTTCAACCATAAAGAGTAAAAATATACTCTATAAATCCATATTAATTGACGCATTTAGTTCTAATCGCTCTCTGCTTCTCTCTCAATTTTCAATTCTCTAGCCTTCCATCACCGCCGCTTCTCCCGGGGTGGAGGAAGGGTTTCCCCTCCTCTATCCCTAGGAGCTCTGTAAATTAATTCGTCCTAACGATTCCACATGTATTTCTCTAGTATTTTCTCTAAGATTCAATCTTATGAGAGCTGGTTATTTTCTCTAAGATTCAATCTTATGAGAGCTTAGTATTTTCTCTAAGATTCAATCTTATGAGAGCTTGGTATTTTCTCTAAGATTCAATCTTATGAGTGGTTGTTATTTTTGATTATTTGGTATCTATTCTGTTGCCGGAGTTGGTCCGCATGTGTGGAGGGACCGGGGCAAGCTAGTTGTTCCTTCGGTAGGTCTTGACGGCTTTCCTCTCTCAGTCGATGTTGCCTGCCAACCATGAACAATGATGCACAGATACGCGTTAACAGAACTCTATGGAAAGGAGCTGTGGCAGCAGGGCGGATATGGAGCGCGTGATTGAAGGAGAAGATGTTGTTGGCACATGAGGTTCCAATGGCTAGTGGACGGGTCGTGTGGGATGGGGCGGCTGAGGAAAGCTGTGGAAGTCGGAGGGGCAACGAGGCTTGGCTAGCTCTCGAGAATCCGAAGGTCACGCCGGATTAATAGCTTCAGCAGTTTCAGCTGTGCAAAGTTTCCCTTCAAAATCCTCAATTTGAGCATTTTCCTTCTCTAATTGCGCGGTAAGGTCTTCATTTTAAAACCGAATGTCTGTAGCTGGAAAGTTAAGTCCTTCGATATTCCCATGAATACAACTGCAACATTCTCTGTCTCTATAAGCCCAAATATTTGTTGCTTCTTCTTCTTCTTCCAGGTATGACGTTTTTTGGCGCGATGCATGCAGCTTCAATTTCAAGTTCTCTATCTTGCTTCATTCAACTTCAAGTCAAGATCCATTTCCCTTGCCAGTGATTTCTCTAGCAGATTTCGTTGCTGTTCCCTGTTTGCATCTGTATTTTATCCACCGGGTACAGATTACGTTCTGATACATGGGCATCGTGTGCATAATCACCTGACGAATTAGAAGTTGACAAGACAAAAACAGCTTCAAACACGGCCGGTGATTTATAAACCCGTGTAAGACTAACAAAGGGAACATGTAGGAGCACATAATATCCTGAACCACTTACTCTGTTCATGGTCCCGAAAAAACGGTAAACTCTTTTGTAGATCAGCAGACTGCATTTTGACATCATTAAGCTGTTCTTGTGACTGCATCAGTGAATCTCGCACAAGCCACTTCAAGCACCGATCATATTCAATAGCCGATTCCTTCCCTCTCATACCTTTCTCCTCTACATTTTTGTTACATGACGAGACTGGCCCAACGCGCCACGCTTTCTTGTTCATCACGTTCCTAAAATAATCCGCACAACTCGGTTCAAGCTCAGAGAAGCTGTTCACAACAATTCCGTAGCTCTTCAGCTCCGCATCCCTTGCTTGCTTCAGCATCTTCCGTATCTCACTTCCCCTCGTTTTCCCAAACCTTAGTCTCAAAGTGAGTTCTGGTGATCTCGATCTCATCCGGAAGATTAGAGATGCAGAATAGCTCCTCGTTGGAACCCACAGACTTATACGGTTTGTACAATCTCAAGTTGCTCAAAACGCACATTGCAAAAAGCCCCATTCCTGAGAAAATGATTCGCGAAACATTGAATTTCAAATCCGAGATCAAGCAATCAGGCCTTTCACATTCGATCAAATTTTCGAGTGGCTTCCGTAACAACTCGATCGCCAGCATGAATTTGGGCATGTAGTTTATCGAAGGAAGCTTGAAGGAAGCTTGTAGACACTCTCGCAGCCGTCTGGCAACCCAACCTCTTCCGTCTGAAACAGCTTCCGTTCGATACAGATATTAAGGCCTAGAGACTCGAACTTGCTGATACGTTAGGAGATGCTGGTTGAGTTGAGTGGAGTGGTAATTATGGTGGAGTGAACTCCATGAGTCGCAAAGAGTATCGCCATGTCTACCATCGGGATCATGTGGCAATCAGCCATGAATGGGGAAGAAGAAGACTTCTATCGGTCTAGATTCGGAAGCCATTGAAATGCAGAACACTCTGTTTTTGCTTTCCTAGATTGTCTTTGAGGTTGTTGGATCTCTCTTGGTTGGTCTTTTGAAGCTTGAAATGGCTCAACATCAACTGGGTGCCTTTATAAACAGCAGTTAGACCGGATAAGGATTAAGGAAGCACATTTGAGATAGCGTCATTAATGTCCCTTGTGGCACACGCCCCGAGACCGGATCTACTGAAACCTCCGTTCTAAAATTTTGCGACTTCTCCTTAAATGAAGGGTTCGTGCCTCCATCTGTTAGCAGACAACTTAAAATAAACATGAGCAAGTGCAAGTCCGGTATGAGTCGTTTTCTTGAAAAGAATTCTTTCTTAAATTCACAAGCATACCTGCGATGGGATTTATGATTTTCTGAAAACTTCCAGTTATAATAGCTCAGCAAATTCCTCGATACATCTAAACATGCTGCAAAAAACAGAAACTAACAACTATCAACTTTAACAACAATAACTATGCAGCAACAACTCAAGCTCAACTAGAAACTGAGACACACTTAATGATAAGCCCAATGATCGAGACTGACTTCCTCGGCCATAACGAGATAAATCCCAGATTAAGTGCCTCCCATACCAAATAAAACCAAACCTATCAACTGGTCTTTGTAGGTTCCCAGTGTGCGTACTGCCTACCTTCAAAACAAAATATGCAGTAAGGACTGGAGCAGACCTTTAATAGAAACATGCTTATTGATTCGCGAAACAGAAACATGCAAAAGAATGACTTAAAAGAGCAAACTAAACTAGTCTAACAAGAATAATCTCAGCTAAGTTCCCACCATTGAATGAGATAAACAATTAAATGTGACACAAAATGAAGAAACAGACAGCAACTGGCTGACAGGTCCTCTCTGGCCATCTTTTTCTCAGTCAACAAAGTCCTAACAATAACGCAGGGGAACACTTTGCTACAGAAAAAATTCCAATCAGACCACAAATTCCACGCCTTAATTGCAAAATTCAGGTCAACATGTGCAACCAAATTAACAGGAATGCCATACCACCATCTAACAAAAGAGTATTTGCATTGCAACTCCCAGTAGGTTCGTTGAAATGTATCTTCCATCTGGTTCCATGTATTGCCAAGAGTTTCATCCCCAAGAGTTCGCTTCCTATTCAAATTTCCAACTTATTTCGATCTCTATGGAGGGAAGTGTAAAATGATACTAAAACATAAGAAGGGAGCAGATAACTGAAGTGGCATGGGAAGTGAATGGAAACATCGACCAACAAATGTATCGACTGATATTTACAAGTTCCCTCCATGTGTACTGCCCAACTGAAAAAGAAATTACTCAGTTAGGACTCGAGCTGACAATGAAACTGAAAATACCAAATAATACTTTCAGTGACCGAGACCGGCTTCCTCAAGCAAAAAAATGACTCACAAGAGCAAACTAATCTAACAAGATAAATTCCAGCCAAAGTTCCCACCACGGAATGACCTGCAAGTTCATATACCAAAGAAAACTTAATGGCAGATATTGTAAATTGTAGAATTTCAAACAAACGAGACAGCGAGATGAAGAAACATATGACTTAAGCTGATAGTTTAAGCTGCGCAACTGGCTGACCGTCCATCCGTCTTTATCTGAGTAAATCGAGAACTAACAATAACGCAAAGGCACACTTTACTACACCTAAAACTCCAATCAGACAGCAAATTCCACAAGTTAATAGTTCAACAGAAAGGAAAACCGCACCTCATATCAGATCTAAACAAGGTGTCGTTTATGGTTATGATGTGCTGCATTGAAAGTGATAAATCAGGAAAGTTAGGATACTAGATAGAAAGAACACAAGGAAAAAAACTGAAAATAATCTATACAGTAATACATAGTAACCTCGTGCTAGTTTGAACATATCAAAGATGAATCAGTTATTTAAAATGCAGATCAACAGGAAAGCTATGCTTGCATTGTATCTCCCACTTGGTTCAATAAAATGCATCTTCCATCTGATGTAAGTAATGGCCAAATAAGTAATTTCAAAGGCTTAACCAAAAGTTTAAACCTTTATCCCGAAGAGTATGCTTTTCTTTCTTCTTCAAAAACTAAAACATAAGAAGGGAGCATATAAGTAGATTACTTTAATAAAATGACTTGGTAACTGATCGTAAACATAGAGTAATGGCAGATCAACAGGAGACTTATGCTTACATTGTATCTCCCATTTGGTTCAATACATGCATCTTCCATCTGGTGCCGTGTAAGTAATGGCCAAATAAGTAATTTCAAAGGCTTAACCAAAAGTTTAAAGCTTTATCCTGAAGAGTAGCCTTTTTTTCTTCTTCAAAAACTGAAACATAAGAAGGGAGCATATAAGTAGATTACTTTAATAAAATGACTTGGTAACTGAATGTAAACATAGAGCAGCGAGTAGAGCAAGAATCAAGATTCACACTGGATCATGATTTTGTGCCATAAACCCAAGTTCAAATAACTTTGTACTAGAATACCAAAAGAAAACATTAAACAATTGAAATATGGAAGAGCCAAAATGCAAACACTTATTATTGTTTTTGCCTCCGTTAACTAATTTGCCAAGATGAAAAAATGAAAATACTTTTAAGTACCAAAAGAATCGTACCAAATCAAAATTTGAGGCCACTTCCCCGAACTCACATAAGCGAAGATTAAGAGACTGAAAAGAAGAAATGCAAGAATGTTAAACCCGATTATAAGTTGTTTTGAAATTCTCCAAGCTGACAGGTGAGCATATACAAATCCGTAAACACAAACAGAATCATACCGGATGAAGACTTGGTGCCAAACCCCTGTTCTTAGAACCCAAAATTTGAAACCTAAAAGAGAAAAAGATCATAGTTTTGTAATTCCCAAAGAAAAGAGATGAACATGCAGAAAATGATAAACACAAATATTATCATACTGGATGTAGAGTCCATGTCATAACCACCATAAGTCCAAGAACCCTGAAATTGACTGCAAAAGAAATTATGTTTGGGAAATAAAAACAGAGAAGTGAGTTAAATGACAGATGAATAAGACACAACAGTAAATACGCAGTAAAAACTCAACCTCATCTTGAACGAGACTGGCTTCCTCAGGCAAAAAAAGTGGATTACAAGACAAAACCAACCAAGTCAAACATTATTATAAATCCCAGCTTAAACGCCTCCCAAAGAATGGCCTGCACGTTCATTTAACAAAGAAAACCTAAAGTCAATCCAACTGGAATTTACAAGTTCTCACCGTGTGCAAAAAGCCTAACTACAAAAAAATAACACAGTAAGGATTTGAGCAGACCTTGAAAACAGAAATATGCTTACTGATACACCCACCGAGACCCGCTTCTTCACGCAAAAGAATGACTTAAATGAGAAATCTAGACTAGTCAAACAAGAATCATCCCAGTCAAAGTCCCCACCATTGAATGAACCTGTAATAGCTGATATATACATAACAGAATAATATTAAATGAGACACCGAAATGAAGAAACATACGACTTGAGCTGACTGCCCAACTGGCTCACCGCCCTCAGTCCTCACTAACCATCTTTATCTCAGTCAAGCAAGTCCCAACAATAATGCACAAGGTACACTTCACTACACCAAAAACTCCAATCAGAAAGGAAAATTCAACAACTCAATTGTTCAACAAATAATTAACTGCATGTCGTAAAAGGCGTACACAAGGTCCCTTTAATGGTTAAAGACATAATGCCTGTGTTACAGCTGAAGTTTCATGGTGGTGTGGTTTCTTCTCAGTTTTTAAATTACCCAAGGGCCAAGACTACAGGTGAGCATATTCAAATCCATAAACACAATCATACTAGATCAAGACTTGGTGCCAAACCCCAATTCCTAAAACCTAGAAGAGACAAGTTCATAGTTTTCAATTCCCAAATAAAACTATGAACATGCAGAAACTAATAAACACATTTATAATCATACCGGATGAAGAGTTCGTGTCATTACCCCCAGATTACCAAGACCCTGCATGCAAACTTAATTAAGCCTAGGAAAGAAAAAGAGCAAAGAGAGAAAATGGAAGAATAGAAATTCCATGAACTTATATGTGTTTTCCACGCCATATAAGGTCATGCGCAACAACTATGCCTCTTATCGACGCCACACAGCATCAAGAAGTAGAGTTAAATGACCAACGAATAACGTATATGGTCAATGAATAAGACACAATTGTAACAACAATGACTAATCAGTAACGACTCGAGCTCACCTCAAAACTTGTAAATAAGGGTATACCCACTCACCAAAATCGAACTCCTCATGCGAAATGTTGCTTCGAAGACCAAACCAACTAGTCGAGCAAGATATCCCAGCCTAAGACCCTACCATTGAATGACCTGCAAGTTCATAATCAAGAGAAAACCTAACGGCAGATATATACATAACGAAGTAAAAAATAAATGAGACAGCGAGATGAAGAAACAGACGACTTAAGCTGAGCAACTGGCTGACCGTACTCACTAGCCACATAATTTCAGTCAATCAAGTCTTAGCAATAGGGCAAAGATATCTAACCTAACACTCTAATCAGGCTGCAAAGTCCACAATTTGATTGTTAAACAAAAAGGAAAATCGCACGTCACAACAGGTATAAACAAGGTCCTTGTTATGGTTAAGGATGTGCTGCCTGTGGTGCAGCAGAGATTTCTTGCCAGTGTGGAATTTATTTGGAAATGAAAAATGGAAAAGGTTATGATAGAAATTTTGAGTAGTCCAAAGATGAATCAGTTTTAAAATTGAAAATACAGATCAACATGCATAAACAGATCAACAGGAAACTATCCAACCTCTTGCAAAAGAATACTTACATTGTATCTCCCAGCATGTTCATTGGCATGCATCTTTCCATCTGGTGCCATGAAAGTATCTGCGAAAAGAGTGATTTCAGTTAACACTTTCCAACTTCTTCAATCTTTATGGAGGAAAAGTGTTAACTGCGACCAAAACATATGAAGAGAGGGGATTGCGTGTATGGCCAAGAACTGAATGGTGACACAGAGCAGAGAGTAGTGTAAGATTCATACTGGTTCAAGATGCACTGACATAAGCCCCAGTTCACATCTTCCTATACTAGAAATCAGAAAAAATTAAAGTTAAATGACCGATAAATAATGTGTATGGTCAATGATTAAGACATAACTGTAATAACAACAATAACTACTCATTAAAGACTCGAGCTCTCCTCGAAACTGAGACATATTTAATCGTATATCCCATGACCGAGACCGAATTCCCCATGCAAATGAGTAGCTTAGATGACCAAACCAAATAGTCGAACAAGAAAAATCCCAGCCTGAGTCCATACCATTAAATGACCTGTAAGTTCATAAATCAGAGAAAACCTTATGGCAGATATATACATAACAAAGTAACAAATAAATGAGACAGCGAGATGAAGAGACATACAAATTAAGCTGAGCAACTGGCTGACCGTCCTCACTAGCCACCATTATTTCATTCAATCAAGTTTTAGCAGTAGCAAAAGGGTACCTAGCACTGTAATTAGGCTGCAAAGTCCACAACTTAATTGTTAAACAAAAATGAAAATTGCAAGTCACAACAGATCTAAACAAGGTTCCTGTTATGGTTAAGGACGTGCTGTCTGTGGTACAACAGATGTTTCTTGGCCTTCCGTGGAATTCATATGGAAGTGGTATATGAAAATTTTCTGTTAACCTCGTGCTAGTTTGAATAGTTCAAAGATGGATCAATTTTCAAAATAGAAAATACAGAGTAACATGCACAAATAGATCAAAAGGAAATTATCCAACCTCTTGCAGAAGGGTACTTACATTGTATCTCCTAGCAGGTTCATTGGCATGCATCTTCCCATCTGGTGCCATGAAAGTATCTGCGAAATGAGTGATTTCAGATTACACTTTCCAACTTCTTCAATCTTTATGGAGGAAAAAGTGTTAACTGAGACCAAAACATATGAAGAGAAGAGATTACATGTATGACAAAGTACGAAATTGTGACATGGAGCATCAAGTAGTGCAAGATTCATACCGGTTCAAAATTTAGGACACAAACCCCAGTTCACATCACCCTATATTAGAAATCAGAAATAAAAAAAGATTAAGAAACTGAATACAAAAGAGAAGAAATGCAAACCCTAATTTTGGCCTTTGGGTTACTTCTGAGTTCCCCAAGACGATAGATGAACATGCACAACTCCATGAAACACCAAATGAATCATACTGGGTCAAGATTTCATTCCACAACCCCCAATCGACATAGCTCTGTACCGGAATTCCAAAAGAAAACAAGATTAGAAAACTGAAAAGGAGAATAGAAGATTCAAGAATGTAAACCCCAATTATATTTAAAGGTTTCTTCTCAGTTTTGAAATTCTCCATTAAGACAGGCGGGAATAGAGAGATCCATTAACACATACAGAATCAGAACAGATCAAGACTTGGTGCGAAATCTCCAATTCTTGGAACCCAAAATTCGAAACCACCCAAAAGGGAAAAGGATCAAGATTCTCTGTCAATACCCCAACTCCAAGACATGGTCTGATTTTCTTCTCAGTTTCGTAATTCCCAAAGAAAACAGATGACCCCAATTCACATAACTCTATACCAGAAATCCAATAATATAAGATCTGAAACCCAAAAAGAGAAAAAAGATCATAACCCCCAATAATTCCAAGAGATGCAAAGTAAACCACAATTCAGAAATCTTCTCAGCTTTGCAATCCACAAAGAAAACAGATGAAAATGCACAGACTCATACAAAAGAACCCTAAAACTGACATGCAAAAGAAAATCCAGATCTGGAAAGTGGAAGTAGAAGAGAGAAAATGGAAGATGAAATTTAATGAAACTGCAGATGTGCCCTAATTGTAATGTATCGTATTTATAAATAAACAAATGGAAGTAGCCGTTGCAATATACTGCTTCAATCGTACGCAACTAATAGTTTACTAATTTCCATAACTTGACAAATACGACATGACAGCGTTTTAATGACGCGCTCCAGAAAACCCTAAATTTCAAATTACAAAATTGAACGGAAGAGTGCGTAACCTTCTCCACTAAACCGATCGTCGTCGCGCGTTTAAGATTCTTCTCCGTCGCGAGATTTTGTGATTTGTGAGTCATTTGCCGAGATTCGGGTAATTGATGGCCGCAAACTGATAAAACATCGTCGTTTTTAGTATTGGGCCCTTAGAGGATAAGACTCTAAAAAGCCCAGTGTGGTAGAATACATCCGTTTGAGCTTAAAACGACACAGCATCGTTACAAAAATTGTACAAACCACGTCGTATCGCAACAATTTGAAACATTCATCTGATGCTTATTTGATTTCTTTCATCGACTTCAATTCATCAAGTAGATGAGGAGATCCATCTTTTTCCATGGCCATTTTTCCAAGCTGACGAGTTTAAAAACTGCTCTGAATGTAGCGGCCAAGTTACCATTGACAGACCGGCATTGATCCCTTCTAGCATTGAGTTCCGTTTACAGTGTGTTATGAACGCTCTGACGCAAGGATGGTCCGAGACAAGCACTTGATGCGCCCAACATCGTATCAACAATCCTCTGTCCTTAACTCGCTCTTCAAAAACCCCTCCGGCAAGTAATCTTCAGATCCTGAATTGGGACTTCCTCCGATGACCCGTATGAAATTATTCCATGATAGTTCTAACCCCAATGCTGCTATATCGCGTAACTGAGTATCAGGAAACTTGCAGCCGCTACCGAAACAGATGTACACGACAGAGTCTAGCATCTTGTCATCTAACCATTTCAAGCACTGTTTACAACCATTCCATCGCTCTGTATCGCCATGTCTACCATCGGGATCATGTGGCCATCAGCCATGAATGAGAAGAAGAAGACTTTTATCGGTCTAGATTCGGAAGCCATTGAGATTCAGAACACTCTGTTTTTTCTTTCCTAGATTGTCTTTGAGTAGTTGGATATCTCTTGGTTGGTCTTTTGAAGCTTGAAATACCATTGAGATGCAAAACATCCTATAAGGAATTAATCTTGACCTAAAATAAACATCGACCTTTAAAACCACGTTGTCTACCTGAGTCGCCAAGTCATTGAAACGCCTCTGTAACGTCCAAAATTTTATAAATGAATATAAAATCAAGGAGTACAAATAACTTCTTGTATTTTTCGCTTGTTGCGTGTGTAATACAATCTCTATTTGATTCCTCTGATTCTACGGCTTGTTGGTTGTTGACTTTGATTTTGACGTCGGCGAGGGTCTTGATGACTTGATCTCGTCGGACGTTGTTGACTTTGTGTTTGACGCCGGCGAGGGTCGCGATGACTTGATCCCGCTGGAGGCAAAGTGATGTTTGTGTTTGGCGTCGGTGAAGGTCTTGCTGACTT